>JAIPRK010000977.1:47684-107744 GCA_025469195.1 Chaitophorus viminalis
GCATTATAATTCAATTTAAATATAAAATACTATATTATTAAATAAACATTTTAGACAAACATATTAACTCCGTTCAGAATCGTTATTCGTATACAATGATATCTATCATTGCATTCAAATTTAACAACTCCATTGTAATAATGACCTATCCTATAAACGATTTACACTCCACCCCCAACTGTACAGCAAAGCGAGGCCCACCCGTTCTTTTTTCTTTAATTATCTAAACCAACTTTTTCTCATAATTGTTAACTGTTTATAATATGTAAACTATAATGTAATATTAACACCACAAAATATATTGTAAGCTAATAACTTTAGTTGTTGAGGCTTCTATTAATATTAATAATAAAATTTAAATTATTATATTAGTACATACGAGAACATTATATATGAGCGAATTTTTAATAATTGAAAATACTAGAGCACAACACAGTAAATAATTATACGCGCAAAACTGTTAAATTTTTTTATGCGTTATGTTTAATATTAGCGATTACACGTGCCTAGTAGATTGTAGATATATTATATCAAACATATAATAGGCACGTAAATGGAAATAATACTCAAGTCGTATACATTACACATTTGAAGTGTTGGATGTCAATTAATTTGACCTCAAAGTTGAGTTTCTAAAGACTAGCGTTGTTTATATCGTTTTACTATTTTGAACTCCAATTAAAGTGGATTTTTAAAGGTGCGTAATACATCGCAAGTAGTCATTAGGTACTTATCGTATCGTATTTGAATCATTATTCTATTTATATTGCAGTTATACATTATTTACGTGAAAGTTCGTTAATAGAAGAAAATAGCGCGTCGTGTGTATGAAAATTCACGGTTTATACCATATACTATCTAGGTATGGTTTTTAACATGAAGCATAAGAAGTTTTTTATAAAATTGGTGTAAAGTTTTACTGGAGTATTAAGCAGTAATGTATGTTAATCTTATCATTATGTATTTGTTTGTTATGGAAAAAATGAAAGTTAAGACGAACCAGCACTGCCGCTTTTTTCTATCTTCGAGAGTACGCATTTTATGAATGCCAACAGGCCTCAAATTCGCATTGTTTGGTGGATTTACAACAAAAAATAATTATTTATACATGCATAAGTACGCATGCATTTTATAAAATTGGTTCGTTGTCTCATTTTCCAGGTTTATATAGTACTCACTAAATTTTTAATTATTTTATCATTTCAAATTGAATTATTGTTTAACGATATGTTAATTGTAACAGATTGAATAACGCGTAGAATGTTGCTCAGATGTTTACCACCTAAGTTCAATTTCTGCAAAGAAATTATGTCAAAACAAAGGATTATTATTTATGCAGATATACTACAGTATATACATCTTGAATTTTGGAACTAACTTATTACTTTTTAAAATCCATTTGATGTTACACAAATTACGACTGAAGGGTTTTTTTCATACAGAATATCCCACGAGGATTTACTAATTATATTAGACGGGGCCACATGAAATTAGTTAATCCTCGTGGGACACTCTGTATATAGGTATAATATACATAAGAATGTAATTTATTTTTGCGCGTTGCTTTATACTTATAGTAATTAGTATAGAGCCAAATAGGATATAATGAATAATAATATACAGGACTATGTTCGCGTTTCGTAGAAAATGTTTTCCATTGATGAACGATGGAGCTTTAATTTATGTTATATGCCAAGAGGTCTGAGCATAATTTTTTTTTTTTTTGAGTAGTGGTAAGCTTATAGCATGCTAAAAAGTGGTAAAATGGTTCATTTTTTATTTTACTTATTAAAATATACGTTTGGTTGTTAACTGTTGACAGTATTGTTATTATTATGTAATGTACCTACTCGACTGCACATATTACAAATATAAAAATATTATAAATAATAATGACTTACCTATGCGTAATCTTCATGACCTTACAATATTACAATTATAAAAAAAAAATCGCCTTAGTTACTTTTAATTATTTGTACAATATCACCTCCTGAAATATTGTTACACGAGTGATCTTGAATTAATTTGATAGCGTCGAACAAAGAAGTATAATTCAAATAATCGGTTGGTTTCAAGCTGTTAAATATTATCGCTTTAGGTTTATACATCTAAATTTAATTGACTTCCAACATCAATTGCTATTTATATTAATATAAATATAAGCCATATATACCTATTACCTATACATATAATAACTATATCAGTAAAAATACTAAACCATAGTACATTTTTTATCTATTTATTTTTTATTTGGCTTTCATTGAACTATATAGTACTTTGGTACTTTGTTTTATTGAATCCATATTCCAAATTATTGTTGCAATATCTACAAACTACAGTAATAACGTACAACAAATTATAAAAACAAATTTATCATTGGACGTAATTTGATTATGCACTTAGAAAATAATGTGCGTCCAATTGCGACCTATTTTATGTAGGTACTACGGTCATATAACTAGAGTAAATGATATTTGAAATGATTAGGTCACCAATAATATTTTATAAGTACAATTACTTATAAATTATAATTAATAAGTTTTTTTTTTTTTTTTGAAAATTTTTATTGATTTTACAAAATCATGCACTGCTAATAAAATTAGAAGAAATTAAAGTCAGGAATACATAATACAATCCTACTCTATAAATAAATCAAGCCTATAAAAATAACTTAAAAACTAAATCATACATCGTACAATTATATTATTTAATAAAAATAGAAATAATAATAATAATAATAATAATAATAATAATAATAATAATAATAATAATAATAATAATAATAATAATAATAATAATGTAATAATGATAATCCAAATGCAGAAACTGAAGACCGCTCTAAAATATTTAATATTTTTTAAACCTTTGGAATGAAGCGTATATCATGATGTAATGAATACCACCAAACTAAATAAACACCGAAAATATATATAACGATGATCGTATTGTTATGAATAATTCGAAATGCTAAATACTTAAATACGGTGATAATATTATGCCATTGATTTTATATTTGTTAATTTAATTTTTTGACATTCTAGAAAATCAAATCGATTAGAAATACGAAGGCTTAGTTCGTCGTCACAATAACATAATAATAATAGTAATAATAATATTGTTATTTTTTTTTATAAAATTAAAATATAAGTTTAATCACAATATATAGGTATACGTATATAAGATTATAATAATATGTATTAAACTTAATTGTTATATGTATACGATTAAAGCAAAATAAAGTCGGAGGAGACTGAGGGAAATGTTTCGAACGATTCCACACACGACGGAGAAGGTATAGAGGAGATTGATATAGAAAGGGGCGGAGAGAGGACTGCGATTTTTTTTTCTTGTTTTGTTCCATGTTAACGTGCCGTAGTGTGCTTATTATACGAATTACTGTCTGCTGCGGTTTTGCTTGTTACCTGAAGTGCATACAAAATAATATTCAATTAGTTATATGTTTGCCAACAAATATATTCATTCAGATTATATTGTAATTACTAATTAGCATACACTACTATTATGGTTTACAAGTTTTGAAGGGGTGGAATTATCCTATTTGCACCGGTCAATGTGTACACAGTATAATATTATATAGGTAACTATATATATTATATATGATATATTGATATATTTAATATGTAAACACGTGTTCTATATTCCAGTGGTGACGAGAGGGATGTATTTCTTACCGTTAATTTTTTACCAAGTTTTTTTTTTTTTGGGGGGGGGTTGCTTTATTTGTAATACTTGGTAGTAAAATGTTTTGGGATTTTTTTTTTTTTAGTTTCATATTGATATTATGCTATTAAGAAATTATAACTCGTGCGTTGCATTAAAAAGCAAATGAAATTATTTAATAATATGTATCGTATGTTAACAAATATAAAGCTAATTTATAATATATAATTAAAACATAAAACAGAATTTATGAATTCTTATAGTCATGTTCATACAGATATAAACTCAACTGAAAATATGTCCAGCGGATCGATACGTTCATCAAATCATTTTCTTTCCAACTTCTATGTAACATGTAAGTACCTATCGGTAAATGCACCACCGTGCACTGATATACCTGATACAGAGTGATCCGTTTAAGTGGCTACACTTTACGTGCTTTAGATACATTACAAATCTAGCAACTTAAATGGATCACGCTGTATGTGTATTTGTACATGTATACGATACATAAAAAAAAAAAAAAAAAATAGAGGAGGAAACGCCATCGTTTCCTAAGGGTATGGTTGAAGATCGTGTTACTACTAAAAATAAGTGGCACATGTGCATGGTGCATAGGCATATTTCACGGTTAAACGATTTTAATACACATATGTGCGTATTTCAGTATTCGTATAGTAATGCACGTGTATCGTGCGTGGAGACGTTTTCGGCTTTCGTCCAATGGACCTGTCGTCATCACTGCCACCGAGTGATAATGATTATTTTATATTTTACCGCTGTATATGATCATATTATGTGTACGATAAACACGTGCAGTTCTGTTGAAATACGCATAAAGAGGGGTGAACGGAAGAGAGCATTTTATTTATACGTCATCTCGTCGTAATTGACATGCTGTATGTGGATGGATCACGATAAGTTTTTTTTCCCCGATTTAAACATTCGATTATTACGTAACTGCACATTTTCACTACAAAATCTACACGGAAATACGTCATCTTGGCTAGGACGTTCAAAGAGCTGCGAGATCTAACCTTATCCAGTGGATGAAATATCAACGTTAAATAATGTTCCTAAGACACGGTTGGAAAACGGATAGTTTAGTTGAATGTATATATATTAAAATAAAAATGACATATTATCTATCTTTTAAATATTATTGTGCTATGGTAAATATCTGTACGCACCGATTGTATCAAGTTCACCTCTTGTCGATTCTGGACCGAAAACTAACATAGTGTCTATACGTTCAATAAACTATAAAAATAGGTATAATATTATCGTGTACACATTTCCTACACATGAGCGTACAAGGATTCATCTGTAGTATTGTCGATGCGTCGCGTGGCGTTTCTCACACCAACACCTCGTGTAGTATTGGTACCCTTTTTTTATTCCTAGTATAATAATAATTCACGTGTGATTTTATTAAATCGCTGCACGCATGATTCTGTACAGCGTGTTACGAGCGTTTACTATTACACAGTCAAGGATGATGATGACAATAGAATGTGTAGGCAACAACGACACCGGTGTACGGTGGCCGGTGGCTATTATTATGTTATTATTATTAGTACAACAACTTCTCTCTGGCGAACATATTATAGTGAGTATATATCATTTACTATAAGTCTATAACATATTATTGATATTGTCCGTGGAGCACTAACCTAACACAAATACTTACTCCCTTCCCACCCCCTCGCAACGTAATAATACGCGTATATTTTTCCGTTTATCTGTACGACGGTTACTGCAACGGACATCGATATCGGTGACGGCTGATGTACACGCGTTTAAAGCGTGGCGCCAGAACTTTTAACTTAATTGGGCCCCCGAGACCAAATTATTTTTTTAGGAAAACCTACAGCTATAGTTTCGCTTACCCGTGGAAGAGTGCCCTCGACCGAAACCTATGTAATTCACGTACCTATATTTACCAACTATAATAATAATTGTTTAAGATTTTTGTAAGTTTTAATTATAGTTTTAGATTACTTATGAACAGAAGAGTACATTACATATTATAATACTATGCATCGTTATTTTTTATACCCATGGAATGATCAAAATGGTTATAACTGATAAAGTGAGAAAGCGAGCATACGGTCGAAAAGAGTAATACATAGGTATTGTAGAATACGGTACAGTCTAAAATGTTTGTTGGACCGAAATCAAGTGCCGAATTGTGTTTAACTTTCCCTTCTCCCTTTAAAGTACGTAAAAGAAAAGAATACATTTATAAGTATATCAATTTAGTAACAATCGGAATTGTATTATAAAAAGTATAATACGGTTTGGAGTTTGAATAACTTTTTACTCTGAATATTAAAAAGCAATTTCATTTCGAGTGAAAAAATGCGTGTCCGCCTATATTTGGCTTGACCTTTTTACTGTACCAACTCTTAAAACATACGAATAGAATATTATACACCGTATATGTGATCGTACGTGCTATAGACGCCCAGTTTAATGACTTATGCTATCATCAATCATAATATCAAACTAATTTAAATTTTCGATTCATATTTTATATGCGTGCTTACGTTTAAATGATTTCTTCATTATGATTTATAATTATGCTTTTATTATGAAAAACATTTTTCGGTTCTATACTTTTAAATTCGTTCTATAATTAACGCTGCGTTGAACGAAGAAAAAAATCATTACCGTTTCATTATATTGCAACAGTAAAAAAATACGTTATGCAAGAGAATATTTCGAAATAATTATTTTTATCGACTAAGTTCTTGGTTACGGAAGTGTGTGCATTATATTAAACATACACTGTAGCTATATAGAGACGGAAATACATTGATTACGGAAACGAACGAACGACCGCAGAGATTATCGATTGGCAAATATATACCGGAATATACTTATAAGCTTGATTAGACTGGTAGAGTTATTAATTCAATCGTGATCGTCAATTGGAATAATAATATCTGTGCAGAGTGTGCATTTGTTAAAGTTCGGCAAATTCAATTTAATCACGGATGGCACTAAAGTGGGGTAGCTTTATACGTACAAACTAAAATCCATATTAAATATTATCTAATTATTTGGGAATTATGTTTACGCGTGTACTGCATACTTTAAATATTGGTAATATTACAGTTAAAACTGAAAGGAATTTTTCTATATTTTATTTGTCCACAATTATTATCGGAATAAAATGTTGTTAATGACATGTTAGGTCTTTATTACAAAAAAGTTTAGTTTTTATGTCTCATCTAAAGATTAAAAAATGCACTAAAAACCAATTTTTGTTTTCTAACAATAACTAAATATGATCAACTTTTAATATCAGCTGTACGATGAAAATCACTGATATTTATTTTAATGAAAATATTATAAACCGCTTTTATCAGCTGCTTACATACAATTTTTTATAGCTTAACTATATAATCTGACGATATGATGAAAAACTCATGTGTGCGTGTGAACATAATCGACTTTTCATAATATTCTCGTGTAAAACTTATCCGATCTCCATTTAGATCTATTAGTTTAGTAATGTTATTAGTGTTATGACAGAATTATAGGATTATAGGACTTTATGTTAAATGCGTTAAAATAGTAAAATAATTTGTGTATTATTAAGCTGTATAATATAAGTATAGCAATACAAATTGTATAAGTACAATGTACGTTAGTGAGTTGTTAATGTGTAAGCCTGATTGACGCACATGTATTAACGATTCTGAACGTTAACGACATTTTAGTTTATTACTAGTTATAAGACGTACTACCAAAGTACCAACCTCCAAGGATGGTTTTATAATATATATATATATATATATATATATATTATATATATGTGGTATGTTATATATAAATATAACGAAAATATGTAATCACTCAGCTTACTATGACCGCGTAAAAAATATAACGCGTAACAACGTGTACTGCGCTATAATATTTGTTTAGTTTTAATGATACGATAACATTGTTATTTGTTACTGAAAAACCCTCTCGAGCAATCTAAACAAGGCGTTGTTTTTATTATATTTTATGCAGATATGATGTAAATATTTTTATTTTATATAAACTATTAACTTAGTAACAACGTCGGGTAAGTGAAAATTATGATTTTTTTTTTTTTATATAATTAGTAAGAACATAAGATAATATTGTTTAGCATACAAGGAAGAATAAAATAAATACAAGTCCATTGTAGTTTATCGAACAAGAGACTAAAGGTCCAGGAAATTAAAGTGTAATAAACATATCTCAAAAATTTCGCTCGTTAAAATATTCTTGTGATTTGAATTTAGAGATTAAGTTACTGTAACTTTTCGCATTGAATGAAATAGGTAATATTTTACTTCAATAATATTCAAATGGCTAGGGAATATAATGATTTAAAAGAAATTATTCTACTTCACCTTTTTACAATCTTGTTATAATTTTTTATTTTTATAATTTTATAATTAGGCATTCATAGGAACGTAAAATAAAACCGTAACACTCCAAGGGATAATATCATATTATTATTATTGTTTTTTCAATAATAATAAGCGATAAACACCCGGAGGTCAAACAGTACAGAGTAATTATTTAATTTATGTCCTATAAAATTGTAAAAACAAATAAATAGGCAGTTTTAATTATTTTTTTGATACGTTGACTAAGTACCACCCGTGAAAAGGCTTATAGGGTTAAAGGTTTTTTTACCTTTGTTACCCCGTCCCTTGTTCTTGCATTTTTTCGTTATCTGTCTGGTCTTCTCACAGTTTGAATTCTCGGTGGACGGATCCTTGAGTGTGTCCGTCCTGATCATCTCGTTGTGCGAGTTACATTGACTCCACGTGCCCTTCAAATACCGGCATGCTAAAACAACACACAGCCCAAAAAATACAACCACATGCATTTAAATGTTTCAAAAGCTATAGCAAATATTAAAATATTATCACGTCTATTGTTCGAGATACTCGATGTTATTGTTGTGCTTAAAATCCCGGTTAATGTTTGGTAATTGTTATTATACAATTTTTTTTTCAGGCGCTAATGGTAGAGATCGTTAACATTGAGGTGATTTAAACAGGAAGAGATTCGTTTATCGCCTTCGCGCCCATATCATCATCTACTCTCCCGTCGGTTATTTTAATGTGTTTTTAATAAGACCAAAATGATTCGTTTCGTTATATGCGTATTATGTTTACGTCTGATATATTATATGTAACCCGCTTAAAAAAAGCATAATAATATAAACATGCTTTATTTATAGTTATGAACTATAGCGTATAAACATTATACTCCTCTAAGTTAGTTACCTTTCTTGCATTTCTTTTCCATCTTCTTGGTCTTTTCACAGGTATCATCGCCTTTCTTTAAAGTTAATGTACGTGTCTTCACATTTGTCTTTTCGTCACACGGTGACCAAGGCGTCTTATCGTAATGACAGCCAGTGTCTGTACAATGAAATACAATTTTAAGCTTGAGTACAAAGTAATATTGAGAATTTTTTTTTTTTATTCGTAAAATATATATCAAGAGCAAATATACGAACCCTTGCTCTTCCCAGAAGCTCTGGCCAAACGGTTCAATGGCTTCTCATCCTTGCTAATGTCGTCTGAGCTGACTGTTGTAATGGCTACCAAAAGCATAGCCATCAACACGCTAAACAGAATGACACTAAAACTTTTCATCTGGAAAACAAAATAAAACAATAATTGGTTAAAATATTTTACGTATGTGTAGTACGTACGTACTATAACAATTCACGACAAAACAAGCAAATGAGACGATATAAAATCGACGGACACGAATGTGTGACATACTGTATATGAACTCAAATACGTTTTAATAATAATATGGAATATTAAAACATCTTACGTTCGAACAATGAGAACGATTGTACATAGCATGAATCAATTAAAATATGTAAAAAATCCTTATGAATCAATATTTTTTTTTTTTATTACTTTTATATTTGTGTTTATTTTATGGATAGACGCTGTAGAGTGATTTGTAAGAAAAAAAAAATTATTAATATTGATAATTTCTTATATTGGTATTCGAGTGTGTTAAAATACACGACTTTCATGAAAAAAATATACTATATTAAACTTACTATCGTTCATTATTAATAATAATACAAACTTGATAAAATTACTAAAGTAGTTATTATATATATAATGAATTTCGAAAAATGTCTTCGTTTTTAATAGTTATTTTATATGATAGTCAACCATATATTTATCTAACACACATCGTGTATATTCTTAGTCAAATATATATTTTTACCATAATTCACAATCCCGTGGGTGACTTACAGTTCTTAATTTTAGAAATATATTAAAATAAAACAGAGTTAATGGTTGATGAGCTTTGAGCTTAACACAGATTGACTTGTAAATACACTTCTGTTCAAATATTTAACTAGAAATTTAAATTTGATTTTAATATTCATCAGTTCATCATTGCACTTTAGAACATTTTGAATTGTTTGTTTGAATAATGAATTCAACAAAATTGAAAGAATGGGGTCCAGAAAAGCTGAAACTGGAGAACACGCCTTTTTTTATAAAAAAAATGTTGTAATAAACAACTTTAAGTGACATTTTAAAAAATATATGTACGGGGTCAAGTATACTTTAGGGAAATAATATTTACGAGCCACGGTGAGAATATTGTTAATGTTGAACTAATTTTAAAACTATGTAATACCTCACTAAATGTCTAACAATTACACATCGTATCTTTTTGAGAACAAAATTGAATTTTTTTTGTTAAAATTTCATCCAAAAATCAGGACTTTATTTAATTTAATGTATATGTTATTTATTGAATAAAAAAGGAAAAATTAGGTGTTTGTTGTTTTATTAACTTTCTGCAGCGCAGCATTCGTTTCTAATACCATTTATGCGTTGACTATAGAATTTAATAATTTATTTTTTCACAGGTTTCTGATAGAACATATTTAACGAAAAATTTAAAACCAAAACAGGCTTATAAGGTTTTGTTATATAACAAATGAATGTTTTGATTGGTCTTTTGTAAGGAGAAGGGATTGAAAAGTAGAAGAGAAACTATTTATTTTTCGTACGTGATGCAAGTACTAAAACCTTTTTATTATTTCTAGTCGTTCAAAACGGTCACGTTTCATAATAGCCCTATATTCTATTCGAATTGTTCATACATTTAAAACGTGAACATGATACTTTGATTTCAGATATATAATTGGGTATAGTTGATAAATTGAGTAGTAATTTTTTTTTGAAAAATTCATTAATGGTCATGGGAAAATATAATGTTATTATTATTATTAGATATGGAAATATTTTAAAATTAGAATATTCTGATTGGTTTTAACAATGTTGAATACGAACAGTTATTATACTAATAATGGAATCGTTTAGTAAGAAAAAAAGTATCTATATATTATATAGTTCTAACCAGATGAGCATTTCCTTTACCTATTATTTTATAAACAATTTTGATGTTTATATTTAATCTAAATATTAAATACATGTTTGTACTTGATTGTAACCAGGAAAAGCAAGAAAATAATATGCATGGCTTGGAAAGTTTTGTTATATTTTTCTGTAGATTACTTTAATTTTATATGTACGAAATGTTTTAATAATATATTTAACAGTACATTTAATGTTGGAACGTATAATATGTAAAATATGTACCTAGGTACTTGATTTTGTATAAAATCAACCTACTTCTATTATAAATAAATAATATGATGTAATCACATCAGTTATCATATCTTTAACGACTTTTATACTAAAAAATCATATTATTGCGTATAATATGTTTGTAGTAAGTGGGCACTCATGGGAGGTATATTATGCTTAAGGTTACAACTGTTACAAGGGTTCAATAATAGTAGCTTACGAATAAACAATACGTTTGCTGTTTTTTTGTAAATAATATAACACAACTTTTAAATCTTGCAGTCACATATGTTATGAATATTTTATGAATATATTATTTAAACTTTTAAAAAATATGTTATGCAACGTAAAGTCATGGTTGATTATTCTCAACCCTTATATATTCTAGTTTCATATTATATAAACTTTAATTTTTATTTTTATGAATTTTGATTAGAAGTTTGTTTATCTTACTACAATATTCATTTGTTTATGTGGTGAAATTGAAAAACAGTTTAAACTAGGTACTTTTTATGACCTTGTTATTTAATTTTATAATATGATACAAACTTTAGAAATGTCGTCTGGTGAACAACAAATGTGTGTATAAGGTATAAAATACATCACACTCTGTATAAACGTACAGTGCGACTTTACAGTAATCCTAACTCAGAATATAGTTGAACGTTTGACATTCAATCATAGTACATTTTAATAGAACTCTGATGAGTTCTTTTATTACATGTTTTATGGCTTGAATTTAATATTATTTTTGTTTTAATATATTTTATTAATGATTATGTATCATTCATAAAAATATACCAAAATAACCGGAGTAAATAAAATTGTAATAATAATAATATGCTAATTATACCTATACAGTGGTTGATTTGTCGTTTATGTTATAAGTTTCTTTCAAATAAGTGATAAAAATATATAGTAATCATAAAAAACACATTATAAACGTAACATTTTTATTATTTTTTTTTTTAATGCGATTTTAAACTATTTTTTTCTTTTTCTTTTTCTTTTCCGTATCCTCAACAATTGCCAGGTTACGGCCATTAACTAACTTTAAAATAAGTTTCCTTACCTAAAGTTAGGTAAGGTGAACAGCTGGGATGATCTAAATGGCCATATAAATGAAGGAAAAATATATTGTTGTTTTTGTTTCTTATTTTAACGGTTGTTGAGTGACGACTATTATAATTTACTAGACAAAAAAATGTTTAAGGATGATTAGTTGGAAGTTTATGTTTAGGAGAAGGAGAACCTAAACTCTAAATTGAATATTATTTAATTAACTTCTCTCCTAAAGTAATATTACTATAGTCATTACGTATAGTTAAATTTTCTTCAACAGATGAATATTTTATATGAAATAATTTGATGATTCTTTATCACTATTATGTATTAAAGAAATGCGAGAGAAATTTTTTCGATGAAAAAATGGCACGATGGGGTTTTAGATAATAACACGGATGAAAATCTTACACAATACTGTGAATAGTAACAATGTTTACAATTTATAGGATTGAAACAGAACACTTTGTGTGTTTAGAATCCTTTTAAGCGAATACACTTTTCATGTTAAATACATTTAGCCACTTAAGTGGAATACACACTGTACATTTATCACTTTTTATCAATTTTAAGGCACTCTAGTTGACCGAGAAAAATAATGAAATGTATCTACTAAAAATTGTATTATGTGGTATATTTGTAGTATCAATATATTAAATTTGTTGACTCATAAATATTTAACACCAAAAAGAATGTTGAAAAAAATTGACAATTGAGCTATTATATACATATAATGTACAATGTATTATATAGTAGTGAAAATTTATCATTTACATCTTACACAATGAATCTGAATTTATTCTCGCAGTCGTAAAAGATTGTGGTAAATGGTATCTCGCACTTGAATAAGTAACTATTTGTTCAAGAAAACAGTTGAACATTAAACATTTCGTACATTTCAGATTGTTCAAAGAATTAACGATGACCTATATACATGCAAAAGATGGAGTATTAATATTACTGGAACGTATTTTTGAAAATAATTATCACCTACACAAAGATAAACGTCTTGGAAGGCCGGGAGGGAGGTGCCCCAAAAGACGCGGTATATAAATCTTTGCTAGAACATCCGGTGGACGTTTGCCAAGTTTTTGCTCTATTCACACTGTAAGTATATGTGTGTATATATATATTATATATGTGTTAGTGTGTGTGTGAGTGTGTGTGTATGTGTGATATATAATAAAAACTCATCAATTTTATCAGTGACCTTTGTTGGCTTTTGTGGTGTTAACGACCGGTAAAGACTAAAAGGATGAAGTATTTATGACAGCAATAACTACCTCCTTCCAGAGACAACAGTAGAAATATCGTACTCAATTTATAAGATAAAAAGGGAAAAATCGTATTTCCATTATTCAAGAGAACCAATTCAGTTATAAGTGTTTTTGGCGTTTATATTTATAATTCCTTGATCTCAATAGTATTTGAAAAAAGTATATTTACTTACGTTTATCATCATAAAAACTTAAACTATAAAATAACAATTAGATTTTCATCAATAGCTTTATATTATTTTTTTATTTAAACGTTACTATCCATTAATACCAACAATATTATAGTATATTCATATATACCCTATTATTGATTGAGGTAAACACCGTTAAATTCTTTACGAGATGATGAAGTTAAGCGTCAAATATGTGATTTCAGTACTTACTTTTATAGTACTTAATAATTAGTGGTTAAAACTGATATTTTTGCTTAAAAAAAGTCAAATCTGTCGTCTCACCGGAAAGTTCTCAGAAACCTTTGAAGGTTTCACCAATTAATATTAGCTAAACAGTATGTTTTATATTATGTCGATCAATAATTAAGATAATTTTATAAGTTTAAAAATATATTTTATCGTATTTTATTGGTGTAATTATTTTTATGGTTTATTAATGTTTAATTTTTACTTGTTTTAAGATTACGTACCAAGTCATATTTTCAATTATGATTTAAGCAGTAAAGAACCAAATAAATATATTTGCATTACGTGACTTCACGCGAGAGCGTGTCAGAAATTTAAATTAAAATCAAAACTCTATAACATTAAATCTAATAAAGTTTATAACCAATTATTTCAGGAGTACTTCCCCGTACTCGGTAGAAGGGAACAAAAAACTATTTGTTTTGTTGGCTTATATAAATAAAAAAAAAATGTATTTAAAAATATGTTTGATTTTAAAAATGTTCCATAATTTTTCCATTAAAAAGAACCACAGAAATAAATATAATAAAAGTTTTGCACAAACAATTAATATTTTTCAATGAATATGGAGATTTGAAGTTGACATGGCAATAGGGACCTATCGGAAATTTGAGGTTGACATAACAATGGAGACTTATTGCTTTCAATGCATTAATAATAATTTGTTATAACGGTCGTTCACTTTCAGACCAAATTAGTTTTTAAATCTCATGGGAATGTAACTGGATGTATGAAGTATATTATACCTTAAGTTTAAAGCTTTTTTTCTTTCTTTATAAAACTCTATTAAGACATTCATATTTTTGAAACATATGTACATCATTTGGTAAGATCTATTTTTAGAATGTAAGCATATACACTAGCTCATTCTCAAAAACAAGTAAGTTAAAATAGTAATTTGAAAGGAATACTGTATAGTTTTATTATATAAATCATAAAACCATCATACACGAAATAATGAAATATTTTTATTTATTTTTAATCTTCAATTAAATTTGCCAATCAGTTATGTTTCGTATGTTTTAACTACTAGCCAGAACATGGTTAAATCTATAAAAAATCTTTAAAAAAAGACAACGATATTCACTAGGAATAACCAATTTATTGTAAACAAAGGTATTTATAAAAATATTTAAATATCAAATTTATTTTACACATTTCTGTACATGTTAAGGTAGTTTTTAGTACCTAGTGACCGGATGCTGATACCGTTCAAGACCTACAAAATGTACCATACAAAATATGTAAATGAGAAAAAACATAAAAAATGGCCAATGGACATGAAATTATATCTTTAACATTTTTGTAACAAATTTTATTTGTTTTTAACTTTTTAATTTGATTTTCATTTACCTAATACTATCAATTATCATTTATAACGTAGATTATCATGTATTAATAATGTCCGAATATCCCATTTTGATGACAGTTGATGATGTATAATATTTATGCAAACAGTTTACGAATGGATTACGTAAATTCTTTATGTTAACAATTCAACATATATTGTAAAAAAAACTCCTCATTTATCATTGGTTCAATGGAAAGTTATTAAAACTACCAAATATTATTAAAAGTATAAAATGATGCAAAAAAAAAAAAGTAAATAATATTGTGATTTTAATATTTTAATACAAACAAATTTCTAAGAGGTCTAATCATGTAATCAATCTCATCTGAGTATTACTGCTGGGTAACATCTCTCCTCTTGTCGTCATGTTGTTAATACTATATTGTACGCTCGTATGCCTATTGTAAATACAATTACAGATTGTATATTTTTAAGAAATGTTAAAAATAAATCTTAAAGATTTTAACCTAGAAGAGTATTTTCTATGATTCGTGTTATAAAAAAAAAAAAAAAAAAAACACTAGCCATCATTGTAGTCGAGCCCTGTTGTATATATTATGTCTGGAACAATTTTAGTGAGAATACAATTTGCACATTTGTAGTTTTCATATATATCTTATATAGATTTACAGTACTTTTCTCCATTCTCCTGAACTTCATTGTAAAACTTTTTAAAAACATTTTAAGATCGTTTATTCAAATTAAATTAAATATGTAGATGCAGTTTACTATAATATTAGCACGTTTCCAATTACAGTAAATTTGCTGATGTTTGCTTACTCGCATACATACGTATTTTAACCCGAGCCACTTGCAGTAGGCGGCCTTCAGTCAATGTTATTCGTCTCTACCTAACACACATAGTAAATCTTTATTGATGTACATTACAGCTATATTTAGTAATGATTGATCAAAAACACAGCAGTGCTTAACTATCGCTTTACTCGACAGTTATTATATACGAGTTAAATTGATTTCTTTCTATTTAAACTGTGTCTTGTTACTAATATTAATTTCGTATTTGTTTAAAATTGACGAGATGAAAAAATCTAATCCAATCATAGTGGTTTTATATAAGGAAAAAAAAAGTTAAAAAAAAATTGATTTTTTATAAAAGTTTTTATTTTTATTGATTGATTACTAGTTACTAATTAGTAATATATTAACTCGCATTTATATTATTTATCATATAATATACATATACCGACCAATAGATAAATCAAGTTAAACAGATTATAGACTCAGAGAAAAAAATAAAAATGTAAGAAATATCTAAAAAAAATGATTATCACTTTACATTTACATGCAGTCTTTATAGGTTACTTTTTATTTCATAATAATATATCTAAATTTTAAATAATTTCGACCTTTAAGAGAAAAAAGTAATGACGAACGAGATTAAAATAGCTTTAATACAGCTGTCTCATGGAGACGTGTCAAATAGATTTTACGTAATAAATTATGTTTCAAAATGTTACTTAAAATCGATTTGAAAGGATCATTGTGTATTATTAGAATGATTTCATTAAAAACATTCCCACGGTGGATATTTTGTCACACTGGAAACATTTATAATATGGCAGTTGTGATACCCATGTAGCTCTCTTAATAGTTAATTTATTATACACCAAATTGCGTGCATGTTATTTTGAATAATTTAAGTACTTATAACCTCGGGGGAAACTATGAACTCGACTCAAAATTAGCTTTGAAAAACTTGTCATTCCCAAATGTATAATTTGAATTCTCCATGTTATAGGTTTTGGTCGTTCAATTTATTATATTTTGTGATAAATAAAAGCAGCTAATCATTTTTTTGTTTCATACTATATCAATTGTATATTATAAAATAATATTTCATTATTTACTTAATGGATGTCAATGTACAATATACGTAATAATTTAAAAAAATATATTCAAATTAAACAGACAGATCACTTTATAACAATAAGGTTATATTCGAAAAGTTAGCAAATGTAGTACAATTTTTTTTAAGTAAACATAGACGAGTAAAATGATGTATTTTTTATACTTATTGTTTAAACCATTATACTTTCAGAGTTCATTTTCGATGTTGGTATCGATTCAAAAAGGTTTTCAATTTATTTATGCAGGTTGAAAATGTCTTAAGTAAACTATATAAAAATAATAACATGAATTAGTTGATTTTAAAGATATTTTCGGTTGGTTCAAAAGTCTTTTAAATCAATATTTGATGTTAAAAATTTGCAAATTATTGAATTATGGAAAATTATAAATTTTACAAGAAGTTCTAATAACTATTATTGGTTAATAATATTTTATAAACACTTTAATATACTGATTCTACGGTTTAGAATTGGATTTTAATGATTTATATTTCATTTTATTTTAATTAATATGATAATCAATAAATTAATAAGATAATCAATAAAATAATATTTTATTTTATTACATAAGCTTTAGATTAAAGTTCAGTAGTAATTTAATAATATAATATTAACAAAATAAACGAACATCTAAACAATATAATATACACAATTAGTATTAAAATCATTAATTTTCAGACTAAAAGTAATAAATCAGTAATATTTGCGTTGCGTTCTTTCAATTTAGTTTTAACTATTTATAAATTAATCAATCTTATAAAACCACCATATTCTAACAATAACAATAATTATTGAAATTTTAAATATACCATCAATTGCAATCAAACTATAATACAAACATGTCTTATAAGATTGACCCGTTATTGTAAGACTTAAAACCGAGTTGCTTACAGGCACTAGTAAAAATCACACATGATGTAATCGAAATAATGGATCACACGTTTCATTGAATGTCATTAAGTAATTCTATGAAAGGCATAAGAGAATACATAAATAAGTGTGCGTGCCTGTATTTGGAAAAATTAGCCGTTAAAACGTTGCCTCGGGTACACTACGTAGAGGTTTTTTCCATGTACCCATTACATAGTTATTATTTAAAGAGTGTACCTACATAATGGTGTGCCTGACACGAGAAAAAAAAATTGAATGTCATTTAAATTTAAACTTAGCTGTTCGATCTAAGTTACTAATATGTTCACAATTATAAATATTTTTCAACCATAGGAATTTGTGATAACTTATTTGTGGAAAGTTATTAAATTCATTTAAATTAACAGTCAGAAAAAAATATGATAGTGGAGATAACAAAACACTGCTATACTGATTAACATGAAAACTCTAATGCGAAAATACGTTGTCCTTATTGAACGTAGCTAGCACATTAAGGAAATCAGATCTTAACAATAGATGTAAACTTTCACACAGTATTACTAAAGTAAGAATAAAACTAGAACAAAGATAAGCCTCAATCAAAGTTCTTCGATAGGTTTACATTAATTTATGGAGTATATTCAGTCATAAGGCAAGTTCACTTATGGTGTATTGTATTGCATTATTGACGTTTAATATATACAATTTAAAAATACTAGGTTGTAGTTTAGTTTTTTTAGTTTTATTTTCAATTTATACAGGATACAAAAATAATACGTTTGACGATAATATAATATGCAATAAGCAATATTCACTTTATAAAATGAGAAGAAACTGAACTACGCCACACTACTAAGTTTTAAGTATCATTGATCGACTCAGGGGAGCCATGCTGTGTGATAATCAAAATAAAATAAGCTACTACTGACTGTATATAATGTTGAATATATGATTCAAAGAGTTTCCTAGTGTGACTGAAAATGAAAATTGGCCTGTAATTAACGTCATAAAAAACATTTTTAAATTAAAGAATCTTTGTTATGCACCATATGATTTTGTATACCTGGATAGTCAGCCGAATTATATAGAAAGTCATGATGGAAAACATAAAAACAAGTTATAAAGAAAACAATAATTTACTATATTGACCTTCTAGTTCAGCAAGCAGACTGCACACATTTCAATAATATAATCATATTATATAGCACTAAATAGTCTGCTACATCAATTAAACATTAGGTTAAAAATGGTATGGTGTTTGGAATATGTTAAAAATATTTTCATGATACAATAACACGAAAAAAAGAAAAGAGAATTCCGAAAGTATAAATTTTATTAATTTAAGTACATCAACATCTGTTGGAAATATAATTTAGAAATCTAATCCGAAATCAGAGGATCAAGAAGAATATTACGGTCGATAAGCTGAGATGCAGGTGAGTGCATCATCGCAGGAGCACCACCAGGTATAAATATTATGATTTAACTAGAATGCCTACCAAGGTAACAACAGCAGGACACCGGCGACAAAATGCGTTTATATGTGATGCCATCTTTTATGAAACTTCTCTTATACAGTATCAGCATTGTCGATCCATTATGTATTATTCGGTCATCGTTCTGCTTCGGGCGTGGTGTTTGGTGTACAATACATTTTCCGAAATGAATAGCAATTTTATTTCTAGCAACAGCCGATAGGTAGGTACTTTTACATATATATCTCTATCTATATATATAACACACACGCACACACGTTATATTCATGAAATCTTACGAAGGTAACTACGATGTAGACAAGGAAGTGTTTAGGCTGTTAGGTCGACAAATACTTGATTCATAAGGTAAATTAGACGAGCGGGACAAACGCAGCCGTGCTTAAATTATAAGGTATGTTAATGGCGTCAGCTTAGGGTACTTTGATATGAAATAACGATTATATGTCTATTGTATATAGTTTATCGTACCGTACTGATTTGACGGTTATGCGGTAGGTAATTTTGATTTTGAGAAGCTATACAAATAGGTAGGTAGGTAGGTAGGTACAAATATTTAAGCTGCACAAAAACCATTCTGTTCTAAGAATAATCGACTATATAGTATCTATATACAGTCGTGATTCGCGTTTGTTTATAAAACTGTGCCAACAACCTTTTCAAGTAAAATTTTAAAGAATTATATTTTTAAAGGGCGAAATGATTCCAAACCATCAATTACCAATGTTTATATCAGTCATACCTAATTCAAAGTCGAATTGCAACGACTCGCGGCTATTGAATAGCATCTAAAACGGTTACAGCCGTTACAGGCGATAAGTTCTCACCAAAAGTGAGTACCTAATCAAACAGGGTTGAGAGTTGAAACTACATTTGCAACTATATTAATTCCATATAACAATAGAATGAAAATCACTAACAAAAGTGGTGAAAATGAAATTTTAATAAACAAAACAAATCAATGCCGACAACAATATTACAATTTACAATGAACGATTTTACCGATAGATTCTTGTACATAGAAAACCACACCGGATCATCATTATTTATTACGTACGCATATCGAGTACGTCGACCATTGACCTCCGTCAAGGTGTTCCAAGCCTCAGAGCCATTAATTTTTGCACTACAGTTCGCAATTTTCTATGTCTATACACAATTTCTAGGAACTCCTCGAGTGCTGCGACAGCTACTGCTATTGTATAACGGTAAGTGCGGCTCCGTAATGTTAGCTTCAACTGTAATCACATCTCGTTTCATTCTTTCAATTGCCCTGAACAAATAGTTTCTAGAAAAAGAAGACTAGAAGCTGTGTGATGGAAACTCGTAGGTCACTGAGGGTTATTATAAAGCCTGAACTGCTACAAAAAATCATGAACAACCGATTTGATTTTTATCGTGTGACAAGAATACAGCATACTACACATGTGTTTGGTAAAAGAAAAAAAGATTTCTTACTTAATACGAATTATAGTGCTTAGTACCTAATATATTACTTTATGCGTAACGCGTGTGTAACATAGTCGTATGTGTAAAACGCATATGTAGGAAAACTAAACTGTCGAGCAGATGCTGCGCGTATAAACAGTATATCACTATTGATGATCGAAAACGTTTGGCACACATGTTATACATGTATTCAAGTAAAAACATGACGTATTTATTCGGACCTTTTTTACTAACTTATATTATAATAGAATTTGGTGTTCATGTATGAATGTATGCGTGTGCGTGTGTATACGAGTTTTTACAACGGCCTAATCAAGAACATAATATTGCGATGATTTGCTAGGGTATTATGCAAAATATGGTTGAAAACGCACAGCTGTGGTCCAAAGTGGTGCACAATTACCATCGCGCGCGGATGTTTACGACAGCCGTATTTTTACTAAACTGCCAATTTAGTCTACGGCTATAATTATGTTTTTTTTGCGAGATAGCCCGTCTGTAATTTGATAATTTTTTTCTCGGTGAATTCAATAAATTTTATTAGTGTACACGAACCGTGCTAATCGTTTTATGCCATAATGTGTTATTATTTATTATTATGATACCTACGTTCAGATATTAAAATACTAATATTAAATGATTATTCGATTTTTTCTCGTTTTAATAGTGCGTCGCAGGATTGAAATTACAACGCATTTATAACGCATGAAAACGTGTGTTAGCCTTTAAATAAATTATATACCTAATATAATTGATTAGGAGAAAAACTCCGACGAGGTTGGTAGATTTCATGTTTTGATCATCAGATAATTTAATAATGAAGTCATAAACACCCCGTTAGAGCGTGTAACGTTTCGAGTGCACGCAAATTGAATTATGCTGCCGAACGTAAATGTGCGCCGTAATTTAAAACCGAGTAGGTACTAATAATTCACGGTACGTTAGCACGTAGGCTTAAAAAGTG
The DNA here is from genome assembly GCA_025469195.1 of Chaitophorus viminalis. Taxonomy (NCBI): domain Eukaryota; kingdom Metazoa; phylum Arthropoda; class Insecta; order Hemiptera; family Aphididae; genus Chaitophorus; species Chaitophorus viminalis. The sequence continues at coordinate 69,753 of JAIPRK010000977.1, forward strand.
GACAAATCACAATTTTAATGATGTATGTGTGCATAAATCTATATCTAAAACTGTAGCTTTATCGTTACTCGGTATTTTATATTAATTTTAAATCCAATAGTCACGTTATTTTACTGACTCATATAGGTAGGCATTATAATAATTAACAATAGTCGATTACGATAAAAAAAGGAAATTATTATCTCTGAAAATGGTTTTCCACTTAATTAGTCCATTGTAACATCTCATCGTTTGTAATGTATATAGATAATAATATCATGTATAATAAACACGTACAATATTGCATTTGAAAAAAAACTCAATGCGTCAATGTGCGCGTATCTGTTTAGAACAAAATAAAAAATATAATTCTAATGATTAGCAAAATGTATGATGTGTAACATGATGAAATATTGTTCTTCATTGTTTTCATCCGTTTATTATTATTATTATTGAAACGCAATATGTACGGCAAAATTATTATAACATACATTCGGAAATAGTGTACGCGTTTTTCGTTTCAAAAATATTGGTTTTTAAAGGTCCGGGACCGATACGAGCCCCAAGGGAATCTGCGCATTGTTTACGACAGCATTATTATGCATAAACCATACAGTGTTGTTTGGAAATGAAAAACACCCGATGCATGTACTATAAATCCTCGTTGTCGGTTTGGGTTTTTGCACTAGTATACTATATCACGTACTCCTGCGACACCTGCTTTAGGTACACAATATAATCAAATATGGTGCGATCATCATGACTACCTCTGCGTCGTTCGCATATTTGCTTTCATTTATACATAGGCCGTGATGAGCGAAGAGCATGCCGCATGCCGTTGATGTAGCAGTGCAGTTGTGTAGCGTAAAAAAGTATGACGCGTAAGGAAGGGGAAACGAAACGCTCGTATTTACCCTTATAATGTATAGAGGGTAGTAGTGTGACCGGACAATTTGTGGAGAGCACGGATACATAATGAAGTCTCCGGAAAAAATATTTTTTCTCTTCTGTCTCTAAGGTGGGTGCTGAAACCCTTAACCTAATTAATAGACTTGTGTACGATCGTATTATGATCGTGTAATGTATTGCAGGACTAGTGATAACATTGCGAAACGTCAAAAAAATTCTGTGCGTGAACGCGTAATGAATAGGTAGGTGGTGCCTATGTTATTATAATTATTGCTATATTATTATTATTATTATTATTATTACGTACCTTGTTGTCGTTGACGAGACTTGTCGCGAATATAATATTATGAATTCGAGCTGAGCTGAAGACTTCTTTTCGGGATCGGCGTCAGTCGGGTTCTAACTGATGTTGTTGTTATGTTTACAGCCGTTTGTCATGCGCTCATTGTATAGGACACCGGACGGGTATGAGACGGAAAGAGAGAGAGAGTGTGTGTGTATGTGTGCGAGAGACGGAGATGGAATGAGAGAGATTGACTGCGTGTGGCTGCGCTGGTCGACAAGCGGACGTGTACTGAACAACGCGCGCTCACCGTACGGGGCTACCGCTACACGGGGACGGGTCCGCCGCCGCCGTGCCGCCGTTCGCAGGCTCCATATTGATTTAATGCGCTCCAGTCGCAGCAGTCCCACCTAATCCCGTGTACGAAACACCGTGTGTCGGCCGCCACCGCCGCCGACGGTTTATTATTTTTACTTTATAGTTTTTTCCCCCCTTTTTTGTCGTTCCTTTTCTCTCCCGTCGTGTGTACACAGCACTCACATCTCGTGCCCACTCCGGATATCTTTCCGTCTCACAATCGTTTTCTCTCCGTCTCCCGACTCCTGCTGCCGTATAGGTGCGTACTCGCGCCCGCAGTCGTTATTTCTTATTTTCCGTATTTTACTTACAAGAACGGTATTATAATATACGCGTATTATCGTTGCGTATAGAATATAATAATATAGTCACGTCTGATAATATATTATTATACCTACCCCGGGTTCGTGGTAGCCAGCAGCCGTTTCGTCGTCATTTCGGACGAGGAGAAAAAAAAACCACCCCTCTGGTCCTGGTGTACCACTCCTGGCCCTCTTGCCACCGCCACTCGACCGTCGTTTCGCACATAGATCGCACCGAAAAGATAATATTGTGTTTACGCGCGTGCGCGTGATTTGGTTACATGCACAGTCGCCGCGAAGCATCACAATGATGATGATGATGGTGATGACGTGTAAAGAATATGATATATTTTTATGCTATGATATTATAGTATTGTTATTATACATAATGTAAAGTCACACGTATACAGGGTGTTTCACGAGCATTTATTGTGCCGGGAGATACGTATCGTAATCGCAATTTTCGCAGCCCGCAAATGAAACGTATCTGCAAGGGGACAACAAAATAGGTACCTGGTACTTACCCATTTAATATAGTACACACATTTTCACAGTGCGTCGTGCGAGATACGAAATGTATAACAATAATCGCGATGTATTTGATTTTAGATTCTGAACGGAGTGATGGAATCTATTGATTTTACAATATGTGTTTTTTTTTTTTGTGACGACACCTTTTTTGACAGTAAAAATGCTTCGATTTTCTTAAATAGCAACTTTTATGAAAGAAAAGTGAATGTAGATGGTACTCAAAAATCCAACTTTTTCAGTACTTTTTTGAAAAATCGAAAAAAATGATAAAAAAATTACGAAAAAACGGGAAATTTTACGCAAAATTACGTTTTTACAAAATACATTTTTTTAAAATGCTCTAACTCAAAAACCAAAACCGCAACAACTTAAAATTTCACCAAATCTTTATATTGGCGTTCTCTATACATGGTTAAGTTTTCAAAGTATTTTGACATGTTTTGACTTATTTATAGACAATTTAAATTTTCGATTTTTGTAAATTTTTTTTTTTTAAACATCTATAAAATTTAATTGGCTGGCCGAAAACTCTCAAAAATTAAATACAAGGTTAACTTATCGTCACTAAAAAATATCGGAGACCGTTTCACTCAAATTTTTTTTATAAGCCCATAAAGTTCAAATTTGTATAAATATGTTAAAATCGCGATAATTTGCAAGTTATTTTGTAGTTGAAAATTCATACAATTTTTTCTGTTTATACTTAAGGTTCAACATTTTAACACTAGGTTATCCATAAGCTAATCTTCAAAAATATATAAAAAAATTTCTACCGGGCTTTAAAGAAAAAAATTTTATGACCGTTTAAAATTTAAATTTTTACGAAATTGTATTATAATTCAATTTAAATATAAAATACTATATTATTATATATAGTATACATTATATATATTATATACACATTTTTGACAAACATATTAACTATGTTCAGAATTGTTATTCGTATACAATGATATCTATCATTGCATTCAAATTTAACAAATCCATTGTAATAATGACCTATCCTATAAACGAGGTGCACTCCACCCCCAATTGTACAGCAAAGCGAAGCCCACCCGTTCTTTTTTAATTCGTTTCTGCTTCAAAGCGTGCAGGCTTTTCGTTAACGTACATTTTACTCTTATGCAGTCGTCCGTGTTACACACGAACCCAACGGTCGGATGAGTCCGCAACCGCGTAAATTGGATCGATATAATATTATAGGTACGTGAAAAAATAGCGAAGAGTATATTAAAATCCCGGAACGCTAGGTAGTCGTCATGTGATAAAATCTGATAATAAATCGCGTCACCAATTCGCCATTTGCCATCTGATGGCCACCCATAAGAATTTAATGTGTATTAAATAACTTTATTATACTCTACAGAAGTGTCGAGATGTTTCAACAGTATCATGCCGTCCATAAAATTTACATAATTTTACCCTGGATTTGCACTTGTTGTTTGGTGTTGTGTACTATATAATAGAAACGAACAAAGCATACGAATATTGTTTGCCATATTTCCAGGAATTTTATTATAGAACACTTTTCCCGCACGTTAAAATTCGTTGCTAATATTATGTCTATAATTATGTATAATTATCACATGATTCATTAGTGTACGAGGGAAGATAATTCTACGCAATTACGTATTTTTATTGCATAAATATGATTCATAGTTGGAATCTTTTTATGCTTTACCGTATTGCTTTTCCTTTGTAGTCTTTTGATACACCGACAAATCTGCTCAATCGTGTCTAAAACAAGATATTCTATGCTCAATCAAGTTGTATCTTTTTTATTGGTTGGTTGAAAAAAATAACTAATTATAGTGTCGAATTCTGTTTTATTATTTCGCCATTCTAAATATTTCACCATGTTTATTTTGATGTGTTATAAGACATATTTTAGATTCCAGTCGAAACGAGAAATGGATTGGTTTTACAATAGTGCTTTTTTCTTTACGTAAACATTTTTTCGGGCTGTAAATCTCCACCAAAAATCTCATATAGTCAATTGTGTATTTTATAATATTTGAAATAGGACACAGATGGTACTTTAAACATGTCTTTTTTCTATTGCCCTAGTAGTTTTTTTGATACATAAGAAATATCTAGAAAAAACTTTGCAATAATGTCACGTTTCGCCTAGAAAACATATGTTTTGATTTAAAAAAAAAAAAAGTCTTGAAAATTGAATTGGCTTTTTATAAATAAGTTGTACAATCCAATATTTAAAATGTTATGATCTTAGTATTTAATTGGACAAATTTTTATTCAAACGTCGTTGAATTAATATTTAGTAACATTTCTTTCACGAAAAATTACCAAAATATTTTTCTAGTTAATTTTCGTTTTTGAAATAAATTTTTGCATGTAAATTATAACTAACTAATTTTTTTTTAAAAATTTATGATAAAGTAATAAGTACATAGATAATTTTAATACGGGAAAATGCTGAGCTATCATTCAATTATTTAAGATAAGGTAAAATATATTAAGTATAGGTACAATTGTATAAATATATCATCATCAACCTCGGCTTTTTCGTATATACAATGTTTATTATTTCTTATAAGCTTATGCAAATATCATGACAAACATAACAAAAGAAAACAGTTGGAATAATAATATATTTATCTTTATTCTATGTATTATATATTTTCATAGCTGTAGGATTCTGGTTTCTAAATCATGTTTATTGTTTAATCGGTAAATGTTGACGCTTTCATATGCAATATGCATATAAAAATATATTTTATAACTATTTTAAAATTATTAGAATTCATTATTTTACACCAAAATCTTAAGGTAATTGAATTAAGTAACATTATTTTTCCCAAATCGTTTTTTATTGCATGCTCTATTTATGAAATATGCCAGTAATACATCAATTATATTGCATTGTGTACAAAGCCAATAAGTGTGATTTTTATTTAATTTAAACATAAATTGTAAAAAAAAATGTCCATAAATATAATTTTTTGTATTTTAAATATGTTACATATTTTGTACGATTTTAAAGTATTGAGGTATAGAAAATAGGAACAGAAAATTACTTATTTCCATGTTTATTGCTTTTGGCTTTAATCCACAATGCAAAATTAATATACCTATATATTTATTTTTAATTGATTTTTAATTGATTATCAACATTATCATAAATATGGTATGTCGGTATTTTATTTTAAGTTAGATGAGTTAATAATTTAATCCTTAATCCATATTTTATGTATTTTTTATTTGTGTTTAACAGGCTTTTGAGAGATTTTACACACTTCTACCAAGTTTTTCAAACTATCACAGCTGCTTGTCATTTCTATCATTATACTATTGCCACTTATTTTGCATCCTTGATCACTATCCGGTTACCGTTGATGAGCCCTTTTTTTTGGCCGCTTTTTTTCCTGGGTTCCTAATCTGTACATTCCGAATAAGCCTTCTACTATTAGCACGCAAAATATGATCAGTCCATTCCAATCGTTTCACCTTGAGATAATTTACTCCTATACCTACTCCTTAGTTAATCCATATTGGTGAATGAAATACCTTTGGTAATATAAATTATAATATATGTGTACAACATAAAAAAAATAATTGTTTTTACAATATTTAATATTTACAAAACAATATTTTTATAAGTTTCCTATTTTAGTTTTACAGAACCGGTTTTTTTTGTTTTTTGGATTCTTCGTGGTCTAGACTTTCCAGACTTTATAGAATGTATGTTAGTCAAATTTGTGCGGTGTGAATACCAATGTACCTACTCAAGAAAATAAGGTAAATTTCCCAATGGTCAGTATTATCATATAATAGTAGATACTGCAGTAGGTAATATTATATAATATAATATATTATAATATATAATATTATATAATATTATTATAGAACCTTTATAGTTTATAGACCTATATACCTATTATTATATGCATATTAGTTGAATTACATATTATATTGAAAATAGAATCCCATATGTATTATTGAAATTTAAAATGTAAATTAGTATTTTTAAAACGATAAATTAAATTAAACTGATGCATTTAAATAAGCATTGTGAATAATTATGAAGTATAAATGTAAAATGTAAATAATCATAAACTATAAGAACAGTATACTTAAAATATAGTTATATACTTTCGAAATAAATATTTTAACTTTATATTATAACAACATAAAGGCATTATGAGGATTATTAATTTGATAGTGGTCGGAATAGTAGGATGTTAAATACGATGTAGTAATTTTCATTAATTTACTACTTTAAATTAATATATCTTCGTATAAGACACTTTCTATAATCCTGTATGTTCCATAATGTTTGGTCAATAAATAATAATTAATAATTATTTTGAATTTGTTAAATCTTTCATGGATCGGTTAAATAAAATATTCCCTAATTAACCTAAGGTTTTCAGTTAAGTGTAGGCGTTTCGGTATATATTGCAGTCGTTTAAGGAATTTATCGATAAATAGTTTTTATCTGTAATGATTAAAACTCAAGTAAGTTTAGTAGGATTTTCAAACTCATAAATAAAAGATAATTTTATTTTTATGATTTCATAATAAACAATATAGATTCATGATTTAGTAAGACAAAGCAATGATAAATAAGAACTGTGATGGGTTAAATAAAGAAACTAAAAAAAAATATTGTAAGATCAAGGTTTCTAATGTTTAAGTTCTTTATTAATGATAAATTATTTGAACACCGTATTTAAAAACCTATTTCTATCAAAGATGATCATAAGTAATACATAGACATTCGAATAACTCCTGTTAAGAGTATAAATTTAATTAAAAGGCATCACGTAAAAAAAATAAAAATGTATTTTAACATCGTAAGTATTGAAATCTTAAGAGTTATAAGACCTTTTAAAATCACACACCTTTACGAATTTCTAATCTAATAAAATGTACATATTATAATAAGAATCTGAGATTTTTGGTTTAGATTTGCTAAGTTCTTCAGCTCTGAAGCTTCTGACCAATAATTATTAGAATTTTTTTTTTAAAATTTTGATTTGTGGAGTCTGTATCTTCTGTATGAATAGCGTGTACTAGTATATAACTATTATTTATTAACTACCGATACAAACAACGTTGGTATTTAAATACGAAAATTAATGAGAACGCAACTATATTATATTTTTATTGTTCAATGTTGATTATTAAATTTAAAATTTTTATATTATTTATAATGATATGCGATAAGCCTATACGTAGAAATATTGTACAATACTATATTGTTTAGTTTTGCATGTTCATAGCGACTATATGTCATAATAATTTTTACATTCTACGTTTTTGAAGTATTATTCCCATAAAATGTATTATCGATGTTTACACATAATGCATACATATTACACAAAGATGATAAAACTTTTGAAGCACGTATAAATAATATATTGTTGAGAAAAAAATAATAAAACGTTTTTCGGAAAACGAACACTCATTATCGTAAAATTCCAGAGCTACCTCGTTTCGCTGTAAAATGTAAATTAAGTTTATTGTTTATTGCAGCGTTTCAATAATTTATAATATAATCAGAATATTCCATGTATTTAACGAGCGATTTTATTTCAAAACCTTTTTTTTCTTACTCAATATTCCAAAAGTTTTTTTATTTGATATAACACAACTAAACTTTATATTAAGAAATTTACTGAATATCTTAACAAGATTAAAAGTATTAACCAAATAAAAAAAATATATACTTATTTAGGTAAAAAAATTCACAAAATACACAAAATACAAAAATACAAAAATCGAATTTATTTTAATCATTCTATTAAAATGATTTATTATATTCTTATTAAAATATTTCAATTATAATTATTAAAAAAAAAAAATAATAAAATGCACACATAATATCATACGTTTGGTTTAAATTAATATAATACCAATATTTTATTAAACATTATAGCACAATAATTTATTTATTGTATTTATTTATTTGTAATAAGTAATTAAAAATTATATTTCTACTTTTATTATTGGTTGGTACAGGTATAAATGTAATGAGTGGTCTGCATATATAAATTATACCTAGATAACACGAATGATTTTTATATTTACTAGTCTTACATTTTTATTTTCGTGGCATAAAATATTCCTTCATTTTGTCGTCAATCGTTTGTACGACTGGACACATACTTAAAATTAACGAGCCCATAATGCATTTACTTCATGCCTTACCCATTTACATGCTGTTCATTTTAATTTTTGTCGTATAAAAACTCTGAATATTAATATCCAAAGAAATCATAAATTTGATCATGGTGCATAACGTGGATTGATATTAGCCAAATTTTAGCTTATGAACGAGAAACTTTATTGAGCTGACAATTATGTGAACCGCAATATTCATTTAATGAACGCATAATATAATATAAGGTACGTTGTAAACTTACGTTAGATATTATGTGATATATGTATGATTTGTAAACGATTTAAAATTAGTTGAATAATTTACACTGCAGGGTTTTGGAGGATTTTTTATCTTAATTTTTAAACAACATGGTTGTAACTTACTGCTGAAAGACCTGCAAATTGTTAAATTCACTTACAATAATTACGAAAATCATTTTCGTAAGTTATTTATTATTAAGGAATTTATTTATAAGACTCTTCGTCTCAACATACCCATAAAATACAAGTATACAAAACAAACAAACAAATTATAGAAAATGCGTATGTACATTGTACATTGTACACACATTTTATTGGGTTGTATTACGTTGTATTAATTTCTGTATATAAAGTTATGAATATTTGGATTAAGATGATATTTATGGACCAAATATGCCTATGTATAAGTATGGAATAATAATAATGATACTGCGTATATTGACTATATCGCCACAGACAAGATGGCGCGTTTCACTTTGATGGTGTGTACCTAATTAATTAATAAAATAGCTGCGTTCTAATAACAACAAATTTGTGTCGGAACGAAATACCGTGTCAACAAGATATAATTTATATGAATTAGTTTTTTCCCTGAGTCGGAAAAATTGTTCTTTAAAAATCATTTTAAATGTCTATAATGGTCTTTGTTACGGGTGTATTTCAGTGAATAAACTCAAGTACATTATTGTTATTTAACATTGAAGAGTATTACAGGAATAAAAAGTTTGACATTTCAACGAGTACCTACTAATACCTATTTAGTATTTACATTATAGACCGTAACAAATGTATATCAATATGCGGTGGGAAAAACAAAAGTTTTCCTTTGTTTGGTCGACTTACGACTTTCAATTCCATTAAATATTTAATTTTTGATTGAAACATGGTGACTTTAAGTATTAAGGTAGTTAATTCTAAGGTGTGGTATGTCGATATACAAAAGTAATATATCCAATAAATGACTGAAGAGGTAAAATGATCGCCTCAATGGATCATCAATAGATCGATTAATACATCGTTTTTTCTTATGTAATACCTACATTTTACATAAAATCATCATACATTCGTGCATTTCTATATTATGTTTCAATTTAAAAGTTGTGTAACGATAAAATACGTACTGGTTCTACATATTATTATTCACAAGTACGTAAATCATGCAAAAAATCATAACGTTTAATTTAAAGCTTTTATTACCATTCACCGCACATAAAATATTTGTTAAAAAGTTAAAATATACTCGGGAAATTTTATGAAAATATAGCAGTCGTACATATGGAAAGGCAATACATAGGTACAGAGGCACAAACCGTACCTATATATATATATATATTATATACTGTATAGAACAGAACCTATGGAGGAAAACTATTGAAAATCTCATTTAGTCGCTTTTTCTGATCGTGTTATGGTGTGTGCATATAATAAAGTAATTTCTTAAACCACAAATGTCACATAACCTTCGGTGATAATGACAACAAACAACAATATAGTAATACCTAATTTGACACTACTAACTATTTGTTTGAAATATTTTAGATACACTTTTAACAAAGAAAATGGTTCTATATAATCATATTTGGGTACATAATGTGAACATCTCAAGGGTAAAGTTCCTCATTAGACAATATTTGTGTTTGCATTTAATAAAATTATAATGACAAACACGTTTTTATAGTTATAGTCTGGAGCATTATTTTACTAATAATAATAATGATACACAGTTTATATTACCTGTATAAAAAAATAAAATAATCCTGAAAAATTATGGTATTATGAAACAAAAAAAAAATATCTTACGATTTTTGCTAATTATGAAGAAATGTGGTTTTATATTACCTATGTAATCTTTGTGGTGTTATTTTAATGGGTATGGATCTATTGAGCCTGTATTTTAGAGAGAATCAACCAGTATTTTTAATTTTTATAACTTACAGCTTGCAAAAATATACATATTTAAAGTTATTACTATAATTACTTACACACTTAGACTATCTACCATTATTCTGTATCATACATCAAGTTATTTTTTAAACGACTACTGTAAATAGTAAATTGTGATTTTATAGATATTGATTTAAATCTAAAAAATTAATTGATGTTTTCGTGATCTAAATTTCTTTGTTTATAATATTTATTAGGTATCCCTTCAATTGATCCCACGAATAATTGACGCATATTTTATATTTATTATCTCATAAAGTTATAAATTTAACTCAGAAATAAGAACTCCATTATGTAATTTTTTTTCTTTTATTTCTACCATATTAACGAGTAACTGAAATAAAACAAAAGCTTAATAATATTAATATTTCTTTTAATAAAATAAGTAATTTTATGTCTTTTACAAAATTTTAAAATATTAAAAAATACAAATTCAATGATTGACACTTGATAGTACATTGGAACTATAAAGTTTTCAAAACTCTTTACTTGATATTATTTCTTTAAATATTAAAATATGCAGCAATGATTTTTAAAGTTTTATTTATTTATTAACAGCTTATGTGATATAAATTTATTTTGTAACAATTATTTAATTTAATAATATATACATAAAATACCATTCAATTTAAATAATTTTAAAGTAGAAACACTACAATCTATACAATTGGGGACGTGTGTTTTAGTTCGTATATGGTTAGTAGGCACCAAATAATATGAATAGTCGTTTTATTTTATGTTTTTTTTATAATAAAAAACCGGTTCAGTCATAAACAGGTTCGTTAAAAAATCAAAGGTTATAAACTTATAACTTATAGGTAGGTAACCAATTTCGATTTATTTTTGTTACATTGAATGTATTTTTCAAAGATGTTAATACGACTTATTAAAAACCTATAATTAAATGATTTTATCAGAAACTAATTAATAATTACATTTTACAATAAATCAAAAAGTGAAGTGTCGAAGAACCAAACACTCACACTTAGTAGCGCATTTAACTTCTTTATCTCATCAGAAATCTCTAATTTTTTTTATTTCTAATTCAATTTGTATTAACATGTAACAATAATAGAGGAGGTATACTGAGTGAATATTTCCACTATCGTTGTTGTATTTCAAATTATAATTTATATTATTTGTGTCTAATGCAGATGTAATATTACAAAATCGTTTCCATCATTCCATCTATATTTTAAGTATATAATGTTTTTTTTTTTTTTTTTTTTTTATAGAAACCACGAAAATACATAGATACACATAATAGATATGAGCAAATAAAAATTACTCGTTGACTATAGTATCCTACATCAAAGTTTACGTACCTGCTTAATATTGAAATAATTATTATCGCATGGATCGTATGAATTTGTAAAAAACGCGTTCGACATACGTCGTCCACATCATGTATTAATTGTATAAGTATGTATATATAATTATAATTTATAATAATATACTAGGAACTAGGTACTATTTAAATAGTTCTATTTAAAATGCTGATCTTATTTTCTCGTCGATACGCGGTTAAAATGCTATTTAATGTTGTTCACAATTCACTTATACCTACATCGGCTATATCTCAAATACGAAAACGTGTTTGTACAATATTACGAGTATTTACTAGCTGTATATTATGTAGTATATCTTATCTAATTTGCGGTGTGTTTGCGCGTATTTATATGCATATTAAACAGATCCGTATTTAGACTTTAACCGTGCCCAGGCAACAAAATGAAGCTATCCGTCCCTCTATGGGAAAAATTAACACACTATTTTTTTTCAGTGAACGTACAATGAAATATAAAGTAGAAACTGAAAATAAATAATAATCGATTTACTTCAACACTTTCAGTTGTACAAGAGAAAAAAAAACATTTAGACTTTTGTACGTACCTTTTTAAAACTAATAAAAGTTTTAAAAACTGATGATAACTTCATTAAACTTCAAAGTTTTAAAATGTTCTTATGTCTTGTGAGTTACGATTGAATCAATAAATAACATAATACAACTATAGTAATAAATACATAACTGTTATGCAGTGCATGTAATCGTAGGTAATTTATTTTTTATTTCAGGACTTATTTAATGATACTTCAATTTCTTAAATAAATATGAAAAACAATATCATATTGATATATCTTTTAAATGTTCTTTTTATCTATTAGTTAATATAGGCTTGATCAGGATCAGTTAAGTTCAATTTTAGATTGCTATTACTTCGGTAGAACATGTCTATTGCCACCTCTAGATTTCGTTCCGATTTTACAATTTTTGCAATACACAGTATCGTAATACAAATTTCATCTTATTTTACACAATGTTGAAGTCATCTTATATAAGAATAAATTAAAACTAAAGAAAATAGTCATTAAAGAATAATATCACATCGTTACCAGTAAGAATATTTTCAACGTAAATAGATCATGAGAACCCTTACATTTTCGTAGATGTTCTATTTTCGTTTGGTTATTATCGATTTATTACCAAACGCTTTGCAGTTCCCAGATGTTTCATTCTTAAAAGTAAAATAAAATACAATCGAGATTCGAGTGTTTTAGTATTTAGCGTCCGAGGACAAATACATTTTACTAATCCAAGCTACCGCTGTAACATATTGACATACTGTTACATCGGAATACCTATTATTCTAACAATAACACGTACCCATGCATAATGATGATTAGTCCTTTTCCTTATATTAATAATTGAAAAAACGAAAGAAAATGATCCTGTGTTGATTCCACACGCATATTTGTAGGTATAAGAAAACTTTTAATAGGACTTGAGTAAAAATTAATAATTCCCAAAGAAGTTCAAATGTAGAATAGTTTGCTGCATAATAGTAAGCGCAGAGAACCGTATCAAGTTGTTTAGTTTACTAAAAATTCAACGAAAGTAGAGAATATCTGGGCATACTTTGCTGAGCCCAAGTATCTCAGAGCCTCTCAAAATGTTTGCCATATTATCCTGTATTCTTGTACCTGTAAAACATTTAATTATGGGTTTGATAATAATGACGTAAATAATGCAAGTCAAGTATTAATCAAGTATTAACACATAATAGTCAATCAAACCATAAATATTTCAATTTAAAGTTTATTCTTTTAATGTTTTTTTAATCTCTTAACTTGTTGTTGTAGGAGTATTTTTATTTTTATTTTTCGGAAATTTTGACAGTTGAATAATAAATCATAATTATTTATAAAAATGTACAAAGATTAATGATTCAAAGAAATATAGAACAGGTTAATACAGTGATAGTGGTAATAATAAATAATGGTAATTGATATAATGATAAGTGTAGTTTAGATAATAAAGTACAGGAGTTAAATGACATAATTGTATACAATATTTCAATATATTAATATAATGGTGATAACATTTTTTTTCTTATTAATTATTGTTGTTGAGTGGGAACGTCCACGTTTGAGTCAACGGAGTGTAGACTCGTCACTTAGATTGAATTATTGTGTACTGTTTCTATGTTCTAGTTGGTTGAAAGATTTTTATTTAAGTACCTTTTAACTGTGTTTGAAGTCTGTGTGATAGGTCTTTTTTAATCATTATTCGTAAAATGTTGTTAAATTTTGAACTAGGAAACTTAAATTTTATTTATATGAATTTTGGGACCGTTATCCCAAATAGGGGTAGCATAAAGTGTATTCACGATTCGTTCTTTTCGTCCAATTATATTTTAACGATTCAGTATTCACACAAAATGGCCAAACATAAAATACTGAATTAATAAAAAAATATTTTAGGTATATTGATTGATACATTCTGTATATTATACTCGGCTTCGGTTAAATGCATAATGTGCTTTGTTTTACACATTTTAGGCCTTTTTCGTATGATAAGGTCAAGGATGTTGATTGTTGTATATGATTATTACTATGAGGTCATTAGAATTAGAATTATGACTTTATTCATGGAATTTAAATTTTCAATGAAACTGATTTAATTATACACGCGAATCACAATAGGCCATAAGATTATAAACGTGCTCTTAGAATTATTTTTATCTAGTTAATGTTACACAGTTTGTTTAAACCTCAGAATTTGTAGATTTTTATTGTTTTATTTTTTCAATAAACTTGTACACGTCCGTAAGTCAAAAATGCTAGTACCTACGCGCATGGTAATAATAAAATATATTAAATGAGTGTATGCGCTAAGGTATCTGAAATTTCTGCACGTCTGTCGGATTGTAAATATCACTACATTTAATTTGTTGCTTATGGGCAACGTTTCATTTAAGAGCCGCCTTTTCTTTTCATTTTTAAATTTGTTATAACGTTCCCTTGCGTCGTAAATCCCACCAGTACTTTTACTTAGACACCAGGTCACGATCAGTTATGAAATACGTCTTCAATATAATATTTCAATGGAATATTGCTTTAATAATGCAATGTCAGCGGTGTAGAACGGCGCTTAAGCCATATTATATTGTTATGATAACAGTATTGTCAAAAAGGCATGTTGTGGGACATATTGGGTTTTAGATGGTATTTCAAGTGAAATTATGTTTTGAAATTTTATTGGTCGTTTTTTTCATATTAATTTCGTCTATTTTGAATACATACAATTATGTGCATAGTAATACCTACTCTAGAAATCCGCATTGTTTTGGACTGAACATTTCTGTACAAAATGTCCAATCGATAACAATAGGATTTTTTTTTTATAATTGTTTGTAGACAACCATTAATGGGTTTGTACAACAATTAACAGGCATTTAACATATATTCCTTTTGTATTAATTGTTTGTTTGCAGTTATAATATTTTAAGAATTTTGTCTAGATTCGAGAGCGATAATAAATCATCGTATTCCAAACACGGTTCCGAGCAAAGGTCGGTGTAATATAGTACAATAATTGTAATAATTATATTGGCAGTTATTACATATCTTATTAAAAATACCTGCCTACTTTATAGTTACTCAAATTGCTGATAATTATTTGCAGTATGTAATGCAGTGGTAATCATACAACGTATTGTAATGTACAATATTGTTATAAAATATATGAGAAGGCAGATCGTGTTTGTAAAAACTTATTTTGGCTCAAAATGTTTAAAAAAACTATGTTTAGAAATGAAAAGAAAACGTAGTATCACTATTCGTAAAAAATGTAGATTTTAGCATATACCCTAAAGCAGTGGCGGATTTATGAGTTGGGGGGGGGATCCACGGGGTCTGGAGTCTGGACCCCCTCAGACGCCAATGTAATCTTATACATATATATATTATATTATATATAATATATTTAATTTTATTACAATTTTATCATAATAACAATGATCGATGGATGACTGTATATTATAGGAATTGTATTTCATGTCTCCATGATTACAATTGAGTAATCGATACCTGGTATGCGTTAGAAATACATATAATTTTTCAGGATCCCTCTCCTCCCAAGAAAATGTTGAAAATCCGCCACTGCCCTAACACTTTCTCAAAAAATAAAAAATATTCAAGTATCAAATTTCTTGATTTTCGACATTAGGTTAGGCTCTAAGAAAAATGTGCATACAGTTTTCAAGTAATAGATCACAAAACCGCTCAGTTGTATAAAAAGAATATTACTAGTACCTAAACAAAATTTAACAAGCAGGCTGAAGTTTTTCTTCATGTTTTTCTCTTGAACGGAAAATTCATTTCTACGGAAAAAATCATTTATGTCAATTTGATATTCGAGGATTTTGCGATTCTTCATTGATGGATTTCATATGATAATAACAGTTTAAGTAAGGATTTTTAAATTAATTGTTTGTTATTAATACTCATTTTAGATCGCAATAGGGCCAATATGGGTCTTGGTATTTAGAGATGTGCGTTTAACTTTAAAGCTTTACGGTTATTTCTAAGATGAGAATTCCAGGTTAATTTTTTGTTTAATATAGTAATATAAGTCTAAGCTCTAAGGTATTTTGCTTCCGCAGGAGAAGATTGGAATATTATACATTTCATCTTTAAATATTTTCGTTATAGTGTATCCGCACGCGCGGTTAGTTTTAAGAAAGGGCTTATTCGATCAAGGAATATCCGTTGTGAATTTTTTCATGAAATCTTAATAAGTGAAAATAAAAAGAATAAGTATCGGTTTTTAAAATCTTTTATAATATTATCGGTATATTGCTCATATTATCGGCTCACATACATTGATTTCTATCCGATCAGTTGATAACATAATATGATAATAGAGAGAGGAAAAATTGCTTAAAAGTTAAAGTGTCTTCTGAAATCCTGTGTGTTCTACTCTTCCACGACTCCACTTTAAATAAAGTTCCCCCGCTAACGTTTCCGAGTAAATCGGTCATCCGAAAAACTGTTTTTAGGAGTCAAAAAAAAATATCGCGTTAGGGCCGTTACACACGACCGATATTTCATCGACTTATCGTACATATATATATATATATATATATACATACATATATTCATATAAATTATACTGTATTATAAATGAATCGTACGATAAAATATCGGTCGTGTGTAACGGCCCTAAGACCAACACGCCGTCGTGTGCAATTGTGTAAGTGGTTTGCGGACAGAGCTGTCACTTTTTCGGTCCCTAGAATCGGATGGGTGACCGTTACCAAATTTGATCATCACGTCGTGACACTTGATTTATAATCGAGGTGTAAGCCTGTTAGTAAAAAGTAGTCTAGGTGCAATCGATGCTGAAGGCTGAAATGTTAGGAAAAAAATTAATTATAAGTACACTGTCATGTATGCGGTGCGCTATCTGTGTGACGTACCTACTTGTCGGATGTTGCATTTCGTTTGTTCCATGGAATTCAAGTCTGTCCAAAAATGTGATAAAGTCTGAACAATCGTGTTGTAGGCTCGACGTCGCTCGTGCTTCATAGTTCATTGTGATAATGGCCATAAAATGAAAAGATGCTAGGCGAATAGCGGACGAACACCGCCGGTGTATTTACCATTATTATTATTATTATTACTACTTAGTACTTACTACTTTCTCGTGCATTTAGTCGGCTAACGATGGGTAGTAGTTAATAGTTTTGTTTTGTTTTTGTAAGACAGGTGTCCCGTTCTGTTAGCATCTTATTTTTTTGTCTCCTACTTGTTTTTTTTTGTTTTCACATATTTTAGTTTACCCATAGTTTTATTTTAAATATACTAAGAAATATGTTAGGGGAATCGGATGAGTTTTCAGAGATTTTGAAAACCGGCTTCCCGGTGTACTTGCTGATCGCGATTCCGTTGCTATTAGTGTTGAGCCCCGTGTGTCCGGCCAATGCCGCTCATGAGTTCTCTGTGTACCGCGCCCAACAGTACAGCTTGCAAGGCACCACTTATGGTAAAGTCATGTTTCTAGGCATTTCCGTGCTTGTTGCTTAATCTAGTTTTATTGTATTATTTGCTTTTATCTTTTCGCTTGTTCGGTCATAGGTTCTAAAAGCAGTATTATCAATCTCGAAGCTAGATCGCTGAAGACTTGGAGTAGTCGGTCTAGACATTGTGTATTTGTACTAATGGACAATTTTACGACTGAAGAGTATGAACAAATATCCGCTGGATTGGGTGCCTTAGTGTTGATCGTGCCTCCAGCACCATATACTCAAGAACAGCAACTAGTAATTTATTAATTTTGTTACTCAGTACCTTGTTTTATATTCTAATACCTCTGAGGAATGTTTAAATATTGCAGAACAATTGATTAAAAACATGTTAATTGTTTATTTAATTAACAGCATAATCTATTATTGCTGACAATATATTAAAATTACTTATTCAATACCTACATAGTAGAATATAAATAATTTTATTTATCTTTATTCATTTTTATAATTTTATAAATAAATTTGTTCATTATTTAATTTCAGAAAATGCTGGAAATCGAACAAATTATTTTAGTATCTGATACAGCTATACCAATATACTTAATGAATTGGTCTCCTGAAATTAAAAATTTAATGGATGATCTGGCTGATAGTAAGATAATTGATGAAAACGCTAGTTCTGCTGCCAAAGGTAATAATTATAGTTTGTGGTTTTAGTATAAATTAAAACTATTATATATTATACTTAAAAAATATTCATTTTGTAGCTTTTATTAACTCAGTTTCTGCTAATGGATATCAAATAGTTGTATCAACGAGTAAACCAATTTTACAGCCAAATATTGCTATATCAACAATTCAGGTAAATCATTTAATGTTTAATCAGTTATAATTCAATTTATTCAATTATTAACCTTATTTTTATTAGGGTCAATTGATTGGGTATGGTTTTCAAGATAAGTTGCCTAGTATTTTGATTGTTGCTCATTATGACAGTTTTGGTCTGGCTCCAGTAAGTAATTCATCTTAAATTATTTATCTCAGTATTTTTGTAACCCATAAATATGTTTAGGAGTTATCATACGGTGCTGACAGTAATGGCTCAGGAGCAGCTCTACTTTTAATTTTAGCTAAAATATTAAGTCGAGTTTATTCAGAGAAAAATAGACCTAAATATAATGTTATGTTTGTATTGAGTGGTGGAGGAAAACTTAATTATCTAGGATCCAAAAACTGGATTGAACAAGAAATGGAAAAATCTAACACATTACAAGTAAATATTTTGTACATTTAAATTATATATTATTAATATAGTATTAACTAAACTGCTGTTAATGTTTCAGGATGTGTCGTTTGTATTATGTTTAGATTCTTTGGGCTCTGATAAAAATATTTATGCCCATGTGTCAAAACCTCCTAAAGATGATACTAAAATGGGAAATTTTGTGAAAGTAATATTATTTTGTCATATTTCTACTTATCAATAGAGAAATAGGAATGTGTATTTTTTTTTTTTAGGAACTTAATAATAATTTGGGAGAAAATGGACTTAAAATTATTCATAAAAAGATTAATTTAGGCAGTGATACACTTGCTTGGGAACATGAGAGATATAGTATACGAAGACTACCAGCATTCACTCTTTCTAGTTTAAAAGTATAATTGTGTTAAAATATTGTTGGATGTGTTAATTTTATAATTTATTTGATAATAGAGCCATAAAAATAATTCAAGACGATCAATTTTGGATACAAGTGAAACATTAGATTATAAGATTGTATATCGTAATGCTCAGATTATAGCTAAGACTTTGGTAGCTCACCTGTACGATTACAATGCATCTGAAACACCTAAGATTGTGAGTATTATATTGTTTTTTGAATTTATTAGCTCCAATTATTTAATTATAAAAATAAATATTTTTATAAGTAAACATAACAAAGTTAAAGTAACTAAATGTGTTGTATATTATTAAATTAAATAAATTCATTAATGTTCATGGTTTTTAGAATGTTGATTTTGAATCTTTGCGCAGTTCGTTGGATTTATTAGTATTACAGCCTAGATCTCCACAAATAATTTCTCAAAAAGGTCATCCTTTAGTTGATAATTTATTTTCAATTATGAGCAAATATTTAAAAGATGTTAATGTGTCGCATCTAACAGCGGATAAAGTTGATCCACAATTTTCTTTCTATACAGTTACCAGGGCAAATTTACAAGTATACAGGTATGTGAAATATATTATACATTATACAATGTTACTTGGATATTATATTCCTTAAAGTTATTACAAATTAATTTAAGTTTTAAGATTTGGGACATAAATATTTCAAAACTAATATATTTTTTGTTAATAAAAACTATTTAAACTAATTAAAACTGTTTTATGTTATGCACTTACTGCTTTTCTATTTTGTATTTTCTTTAATTTCATAAACATATTATATGGAATGGCATTTTATAATAAACTATTTATTTATTGATGACAGTTAGAATAATATATACGTATAAATATGTATAGTCCCTACTTCCCTAGTATTTATGAAAACAATATAAATATTTTGTGAGAATTTTTTGAATTTAATTTTGATATTTGACTTTTTTTAGTGTTAAACCAGCAGTATTTGATCTTATCCTTACCTTGGCCATAGTTCTTTACTTGACTATAGTCTACTTCTTTATTCAGGTAAGAAAAATATAAAATAAAATTGTTATTATTTATACTGAAGTATTAATTATTTTTATTTTAGTTTGTACCAGTTATATATGAATTTTACATTGGGACATTAAAACCAGAACCTGTTATAAGTGCTCCTAAGAAAAATAATCGCAAAGAAAAACAACGATAAATAGTGATATTTATTTCATGTTATACATTGATTATACAACACATTAACAAATCATTGTTTTTTATATTTTTATTTATTTTTTTTTGCTCAAAGCACAGTTTTATAGTCAACTTGAAGTAAATGTAATGTTTTTTTTCTTAGTTATGGTGTTAATTTTAGTATTTTGTGTTACTGTCAATGTTTAATTAAGGTTTCAGGTTAGTGATTTATCAACATTTAGTGTAGTCTAATTAACATAAAAGTGAATCCTTCAGTTTATTTTGTATTATTCTGATTTTGACTGATTAGACTGTTAGAAATTTGATATTAAAATATAATTTTATTTCTAACCATAATGAGTATGAAAAAGATTACTTATGGGCGGTACTCTTTTCGTCTAAAAATGATCTTCCTCTTTTTAGACCATGTCCTCTTTTTGACCAAATATAATGTTTAGTTTTTTATTTTCATCCAAAAATAATTGTATTCTTTTTGCCCATAGATTTATAACATTTAGTTTAATAAAACCATTAAGAATAACTCAAAATAATGTAGTGTGTTAGCGCGTTGAAATAATCGTTATACCATTTAAAAAGTTGTGTTTGTGCATTAAACTAATTGTGTTATGTATTAATATGAGTTTTTAATATTTATATACATGATTGCTCCAATTAGTATCGTTATTAGTTATATAATTTAAAACCAGATATCAACAAAAACCATTTTGTAGAGATAAAATACAAGTACTTATACAATAATATAATAAAGTTAAATCGATATGAGTTTATTAAATATTTAAATCTGTGGCCTTTAAATTTTAATATTAAATCTATATAATCTTATGATTAATTACTAATCAATAATTGTATAAAATATGCATAACATTAACATTTTTTGACAAATACTTATTATAAATATTCATATTATACAAGAATTATTTTAATGTATCTATACAAATTATAAACACAACTTTTTAAATGTATCAATAATTATTTCAACTTATAAACATATATTTTTGGAAAGCAAGTATAAGAAGCCACCTCCTAGTAATGCTCTCTACGCTGTATTAAATGTCTTTATTAAAACCGTGCATCCCAAAATGTTGAACGTGAAACTGTGGGTAAAAAAGTTCAATTGATTTTGGATGAAAAGAAGACACTACTTTCTCATATTTAGTCGAAAAAGGAAGACAATTTTTGGGCGAAAAGAGTTGCGTCCGTATTTATACTGAACCAACACTGCCTATTTTGATAAGTTTTGAAACATATCACTTTAAATGTCAAAGTTGGAATACCAAAGTAAGGCTAAAAAGTACTAAAGTAATTTGTGATAATGCTTTTGAGTACATCTAAAGTGGTTTTGTCAGTTTTTTGTAGAAAAAAATATGTTGATTTATAATCATTGATTGCTTGTTTGTAAAATGTATTCCCAAATCATTCATTATAATATATTGAATTTTAAAATATAGAATTTTACTGAGTACACAGGTGTTACGAGTTTTCTGTTATTAATATTAATTTGTATTTGATATTATGTGCTAGTAGCTGTTATTGTTAAAGATCCAAATGTCATAACTTTTAACAAATATCTGGGTATAGCAAATTGAATTGAAAATAATCAAGATAAGTGAAATAAGCTTTGCATGATAGAAAACTATAGTGGATTGAAAATAAAATGTTTTCACTCAGAATCTGAAATAATGAGTGATCTTGATAGAACTCAGGTAAAATTGATTTCAATTATTAAACACTTGTACCTTATAATTTGTTGTGTAAATAAATACATGGTGATTTTTGAAAAAAAAAAAAAAACAGTGATGAAACAGTTATGATTTATTGTGTTAATATATTTATTTTAATGAATCTATATTATATAAAAGGCAAGCGTGACTGACCAACTGACTGACTGATTTATTAATGTACAGCTCAAACCACTAGATAGATCGGGTTGAAATTTGACATACAGTTGGCTATTATAACATAGATGTAGGTATCTGCTAAGGAAGGATTTTGCGAAAATCCACCCTTAAGGAGGGTGAATTAGGGGTTGGAAATTTGAATTTATAATAAACGCACAATGTAAACCACTAAATGGATCATGCTGAAATTTGATATAGAGGTCCGCTAAAAAATTATATAAATAATAAAAAAATTCCATCCTACATTTTTTGGGGTAAAAACGGTAACAAGCTTTGTGAAAAACAGTGAAAAAAGTCTCATGCCGTGAATCACAAATATTAATATTAATTAAAATTGACTTAATTTTCCTTATACAATACAAATTATTAAAATATTTTAACCGTTGTTCCGGGTGATTAGACTTAAAAAGACATTGATTCTAAAACGGATTAAACCCAAAATGAGTTGAACACTCAATTATTATCCCGGGTAACGCTGGGTAATTCAGCTTGTTAAACAATATAAATGAAACATAAAATATTATTTCGTAAAAAATAAGTACTTTTTATTATTATTATTATTAGTTATAAGTTATATTTATCGTTTCCTAATTCTAATTTTTTTGTGTTCAGTGTTGTAGGTACTATAAAAATATTGTGTGATTATTAGTTATTAACGTAAGTAACAATCACTTATTATTTTCAATTCGTAGAAAAATACTTGAAAAAAATATCACTTTTTATAATGACGGGACGCAAGTCGTGTGCTGTGGTTGAAATATTCAATATACCTAATTGTATGACAAATGTGTCTATTGTCTTAACATCATTGAAGTTGATGTATCGCGTATAAATGAATAACCGTGTATGAGACCGCAACGAAACGTTCCGTGTTAAACTCTCCTTTGTTTCCACAAATCGTTTTTGGAGTTGAGCAGCTTGTACGTTTTACCGATTTCCCGTTAACGTAATATATTTCGTATTCTCCAAAATTCCTGTTCGTTGTCGATATTCGTAAGTGGACCGGTGGTTTTAAGAACGTTTTTACACCCGGGGCCGGTAGAAGGCAAGTAATTTCGATTGCAGTTCGGATGATTAAAATAATAAGTTACAGACACGAGGTTTAGAGAAAAAATTTATTAGGTACATTAGTGGTGTTTACTTGTTTTTATAAGTTTATATGTTTTTAAAAAATTACAATATTACCATTACGAGACGATGATATGGTATGTTCTGGAAACACAACTACAGCACATCGTAGCATACACCTCACTGAGGTGACCTCAGTATGCAATGAACAATCATAGTATTATGACGTTCGAGAATCGCAGAGACATAGACGGTGTTGGTTTGATATGCCAAATTGCCAACCCATGATGTGCATGCAAATAGATAGTTGATTTAGTAGTGGAATAAAATTCCGTAATAACTTAGTAGGCATGTTAAACTTTTAATGTTCTGACTCAAAAAAAAAGGCATCCACGTTGGTAAGAATTTAATGCGGAATCTATTGTTTTTTCTTTCTTATAGTAGTATTAGCATTGATTAAATAGACGTTTATTTAATCAATGGTATTAGTGTTACCATCACACTGTTGCAACTTTGTAAAATCAGCAGAAATTTTATTAAAATATTTCGAAAATTATGAATCCTCTATTGTATAAGTATCCTGTGCCTCTCTGTATACTACAGTATTGTCTTATAATGGAATAAGTGGAACTGCAATTATTGGCTGCTAATAACGCGCGTCGTTCGGTAGTGGCCGTGAGCCTCGACACCCGGTACGGGTTGTTTAAAGCCGCCGCGGTTGGAAAGTAGGTCGGGCGGCGTCGTTGGTGTGAATGGATTTCCCGAAATACCTCTGACGGATTCCGGGTTCGCACTTGAGCACGCGGATTCACAGTCACTATTCGACGTGGGATGAGGTGCGATAAAATTTTTCAACATCGACATCCTTACAGAGGGTCTAACTAATGACGCGGTTTCACTGCTCTTTATGTTGGCATCCAGTTTCATGTCTTTTTGACAGTGGATAATTTAATAATATTTTTTGATAATGTTATAGGAAAACAAAAATTACCTTCCAAATCAATATCGTTTGAAAATTTAGGAGCTACTGCCGATTGTAGGATATTGGTATTTTTCGTTGGATTAATTTTTGTCGAAGCTCGAGTTGTTGATTTTGCATGCTCAATAGAACTGCGTCTTGTACGCTCACTAAACGATTTATGAGGAACATTAATATTGCCTGACCATGTTTTAGCAAGACTCTCAGCAGACTTTAATCGTTCTAAAACAAATAATCAAAAAATAGTCATAATAATATAAATAGTTTAAAAAAAAACAATCGATAAAGGTAATATTATACTCGTTGATTCTGTCATCATTTCTGCTTTACGCCATGTCCCACTTTTGATACATGGGTCCCAACAGTTAAGAACTATTAAATCTACTTCATATTTGTTGAATGAAATTTTACCATTTGGATTTTGTGTTTCGGTATACGGATACCAACATTTTCCTTTATTAGATAACTTTTCAGGTGAAGTTTTAAACAATTTAAACCAGAGCTGAGGAACATGTGCGTATTCTTTAAGACCATCTTCAAATTTCACAACAATCCATGATCTAATGATTAGAAATATTTATAAAATGAAACAAAATTAATATTTACTATATGACATTATTCTTTTTTACTATAAATATAATTGTGATAAATTATATAACATAATATAATATAATATTATGCATGTGCCATAATATATTATAATAGTTATTGAAAAATAAATACACATTATATTATGTATACATATTTAAATTTAAAAAGATTCAAAATTTAGAAAAGGCATAATCAGGAAAAACTCCATTTTGATCTAGTGGCAAGTGTATTAGTTTTTCATTTAAGTTATTATACTGATAAAAACTGCAAAGTACTTATTTTAAACACTTTGTTAAGATTTATATGGTTCATCAAAAAATACTTGAAATTTCGGCCAATTATAATTATATTTAAATCAACAGTAAAAGTAACTATATTTTATATAATAACTACATTTCCATTTTTTAGTAAAAAACAATTCCCAAAATTGTTTAATTTTATTGTACAATTAGTAAACCTCCAACCAGTCCAACCAGTATAATATCATTGTCGGCCAATAGTTGTTGAAACTGTAATGCGAAGATTTTTTAAATTACGAGCGGGCCTTCTTGGATGATAATATTAAAAGAACGACGTTCAGCGTATCTATCCAATATCTTCTATAATAGTTACTAGTCAGAAGTAATATAATCTTTTAATATAGCAGCATAGCATTTTCAAATGGATAAAAAATATTATGTATCGAGTGTCCATACATTTAGAGCATCAATCATCATTAGTAGGGCGAATCAAAGCATAAACATTATGAGATACATAGGAAATAATTGCATACATTTGAATAAAAGTATTAACATAATGATATTGAATAAAGCTAAAATAATTTTGTGTGGAGGTGTGTTTGACAGGAATAATACGCATCACCGCGCAATTAAACTGTTACCACGTACTTGCGATTAATTACGTTGCCCGCAAAGTCGATATTTTTGTCCTTTTTTTTAGGATCAGGTCCTCTGATATTGGGTTTTGACAATTCTATCATTCTCTTTGTTGGCACGTACTTCCTAGCTCTGCGTATGCGTTCGTCGTACGAGTTCGGATATTCTTTTGTCTCGGAAAGACTGTCGACCATTTTGTTGCCATTACGTTTTTCCGACGGGTTTTTAGTTCGATTAATTAATTCTACGGAGTGAAATACCGATTTAATTAGTTAAATGTGTTTGAGTATCAGAAATATCAAAGATGATTTTAATTACGTTCTTTTAAATATTTTTTTCTGTTTCTATATAATATTTTGTACCTAAAGGATCTATATTATTAGACTTTTTACTTTTTACTAAAAAATAAGTTTTTCTTACAGTACTATTTTCCATAAAATGGTTAAAATTATATTTTATCATTAACCGGTCTGTAAATATTCGTTTTAGTCTCATAATTCATAAATAATATTACATGCTACTTTCTAGATCATCTAGAATCTAGATAATACTTATCAGCAATCAATGTTTCCCAAAACTATATACAGGTACAGTGCCGTAACTAGATTATTTGAGGCCCGTGTGCAAGCCCAAATCTTGAGGCCTTATAAATGTTAAATGCCATATAAACTATAAATGTTTCCAATAGATATCGCAAATCATTTTCTACATATTTATGTCTTATGGATAGAAGTCATTCCGAAAATGTATAATTACCCAGAATGGTATCTGTTGCTTAGTTAATTTGTTGTAATGATAATAATAACTAGTTAATTCTTATGTCGACCGAATTTAGTAACCACAAGACATAATATACATATTTATACTTTTAATTTTTAAGCCTTTACAAAAACTACCACATTTTACTTGTATAATCATAAAATATTAAAATAATAAAATACACAAAGAAAATAATAAACAGTTATTGAATTTTAAAACAAACAGTTGTTTCCTATTTACTTGTATTCTATTTTAAAAAATTCTTTTTCCTGGCTTTTAAATTAGGGAAATTATCAATTATAGTATCTACAATCGATTCGCGAAGTATTAAGCCTTTCAATATTGTCTAACCGATCTTGCGATGTTGTATTCCGAAGATAATTTTTAATAAGCTTAAGTTTTGAGAATGAGTGTTCTGCTGAAGCCGTTGTCACAGGAATAGTCGAAAATATTAATATTAATATATTAATAAATTTATATTACATATTATATGTGAGTGTATGTTAAAATTATATATAATATTGTATCAGAAAATATTATAAGGATTAACCGCGAGGCCCTAAGTAAATGCCATACTACGATAGTCCTGGATCTCATAAAAGAAGCACACAACACAAAAAAAAAAAAAATTATTTACATTTTTTTTAAATGTTAAATTATTGTAGCTATAGCTATATTAAATTTTTGTTGAAAATTCTATGTGAAAATAATAATTACTTTAAGAAATATTTATAGGGCCCTACTCATCGTAATCGCTTATCGTATACGTGTAAAAGTTCCTCGCTTCACAAAATGATTTACCAACCTAAACATTTTATTTTTGAAATGTAATATAAATCTGTGGTTTTATGTGTTTAAGACGATGCAAGTACCAAAATTTCAATATGTTGTTTAGTTTTTCAAATATTAAATATTTTAAACGAGACATTTTCGTTAAACGGCACGTCACAGCAAGCGGCGGTCGGCTAACCCGTTTTTTGATATTAAAGACTAAAATACTACACAAAAAATACTCAAGTCTAAAATACTATTCCTAGTAATAAATAAATAAATAAATAAAATTAATACCATTGGAATTGTATTGGATCTTATTACTAATAAAACGTGATATCTATTTTGTCATGGGTATAACTGAATAATATTAAATAACATTGGTTTAATTTCCAAAAAAAAAAATTATTATTTGATATATTGTTTTATTTAATTAGATTTTTGGACTTTTGACTTTTTGAGGCCACTTAATTTAGTATGAGGCCCGTAGCCCGTGTGCAATGCACACTCTGCACATCCGGTTTTTATGGCACTGTACAGGTACGAATATACACAGCAATCTATTGTTCTATCGGTAGACCGTAGAAAAGTATAACAAAAGCACAAAACAAACACGAGTACTATTTCATTCCTCTCAAAAGCTCTATTCTACTAGCTACGAATACAATTTCTACGACGCAACGTGGGAATACTTATGAGTGAAAACTAAAAAGACAATAAATTGAAGAATGTTGGGATGCATTCCGAAATGTTCAAATAGATAGTTCGATAACGAAGTTGTGAATCCGGTGTGACAATATATAGAATCTAATTCGAACATTTGTGCAGCGGTATCCGTACAACAGTTGACGACGGCCGTACAAGAGTAATAGTTATTAGTTATAGCGTCAATAAAATTGTGGAGTTAGATGAATTATAATATTATGAACGGGCGATCCTAGTTTCCGTACAAACGTCAAAAAGATCACTTCTTTGCGCACAAACTACTCCTCGTTTGGGATAGTTGTATCATAAATTAAACACATGATTTGTGCACATTTATCTTTTAATTAACAACTATATGTTCATTATGATCATTTGCATATTTGCATAATTTATTTGTACAACGAGAATATAATTATCACTTTTTAAACTACGATATTTTGAAAATTTAAAAATTATTTATTATTATTAATATTATATTATTTGAAAACATCATTGATTTCTAAATCCATATTTTATAAATTTGACAGTAAATACATTAAAATATACATATAAGTATGTATCCTAAAAATTCTTCAGGTGCACTGTTTGTAGGAAATTTAATAACAGTCTCTATATCTATTCTTTTATCAGTTGTACTTTTCATTTCATCGCCCAAACTAGTTCTAATCATTCAGATAAAATTATAGTCATGTTACAACCATACTTACCTTTAGTGGAGAGTATATAAAGATTGATTAACGTTCCGTGTCATTACATTGCGTTTATTCATGAAAATGAAGCGTTGACGAACACTCAACGTTTTTTTTTCATTTAAAATTTACGTTTATACTTTACGTTTATACGTTTATACTTGAAGCCAAGCTTGGAAGTATGGACAAAAAATTAAACAATCGCCTATTCCCACGCGATAGAAAAAGAGTCAGCGGTGAAACAAGAAACCTTATTGATAAAACATTTGGTAACAAAAGCACTAGAAAGTGTAGGCCACGGTGACCATGATGAGGATACATATTCGGACCTAAGACGGTTCGGAACTTACTTGGTCCGGTCAGTATTCGGTCGTTTAGGTGTACTGTTGCTGCTGTTTTTTTTGCACCTTCTTTCAACATTTTGGTATCCATATTAAAATAAACACTTTTCTGGCGTTCAATTTAAAAATATGTTCTTGTATTTAAAATTATTGTTAAATTCCGTGTTTCTTTATCGTCCTACAGTTACCACAGAAATACCGCGTATTCTTGTCATTACACAAGCCAAGTATACATGACATAGCGCGTTTGCCAATAGTTTACGGCCACAATCAGCCAACGCATTAGTACAACTACGATGGGAAAAGTATATAGGTAGAAAATCGATTTCTATTATAATAATGTGTCTTTAGTAATAGTACTTTGATTTGCCAAAACATGTACTTAGTGTAGTGTTTTCTTTAACTTTTTTATAGTATTTTAAATTATTTAAAATATGACGTACACGTTTGAAATCGTGGTTCTAAAATTTTATATTACTTATAATGCGATAATGCAGCTTATTTGTGTCGTATATTACAATACAACTCATTTCAATATTGATATTCATTTAATATATATTTGTCCGTTGAAAATGCGTCGTCGTAACCAAAACTATGCATCTGAATATTTTTCCAATTAATCTGAAAATATATCACTACTACTACTACTACTGCTACTACTATTACTAATAAAGTAATAAATAATAATATGTGACAAAAACTAACGAACCCAATCGGAACATATTGAACAACTATTAGTCTATAATACTATAATCTGGACGTTTTTAACGAATACTTCAGACATGAAAACAAATATAAAAGTACAATGTCGATTAACGAACAAACAACAATAATTATTTTTACTCACTTTGTTGGTTTAATAATAATTATAATATTCACAAAAAGTGAATCGATTTTTGGTTTTTTTGTCTGTACATTCGCGTTACACGGTGACGTGACACTCGTTAGTCGTCACTCGTGACATATTCGGGATTTCATTACATTAATTGATATCAACTTAATATAACCTGTTGTGACATAGTGTGTATATAAATAAATACATATTTTTTTGTTCATAGTTTTATCACAGAGTATATAAAATATTATATAATGTATATCGTCGTTGTATCGTCAATAGCTGAGTACCATTACATTTCCTCTGAAATATTATTAAGTTGTTCGCCTGACAAAATAATTACCTAATTAATACGAATAAAAACGAAAATAACAAGCGTTACGCAGAACAGCATCAAGTATTTCGGGGGCCGTGAGCAAATAATTCAGATGGGCTTAATATTGATTAACCGAATAAAGATAACACCAATAAAATATATTACGATTCTTGCCCGTTCTATATTGTGTCTAGCATTTTTCCTGGATTAGGGCGGAGGGAAGATCGTCAGACCGTTATGGAATTATACTTCCGAGGTCCTGATTCGGACTGCGGTCCACCTGCAGGCAATTGCCGACCGTTGCTCCACAAAGCTGTAATATACCAAAATATTATCATCACGATAGAGTTTGCGTCACGCCCGTCACTGGGCAGCGTATATACCAATACATATATATGTACGCGGCCGAAGTGTTTGGCCGAAAACAAGTCACTGAATATCGCGCGAAAAGCGCGTATAATTGTTTTGAAATTCAAATTTTACTCGAAAACGGCGACGACGGCGGGAGGGCGGGCGTGCGTGAATATAATATCATACTCGTTGCGCGTTTGTTTTGGCATTGGCGACAAATTTATTCACCCTCGGCCTAACGGCGGCGTCCTGTAACAATATAATATCGTATATAATCACAAAATCGCATTCGTACGTGTGTCATATACTCGAGCGCACATAATTTTATATGTACACACGCGCGCGGGCGCACGTATTATTATATGCGCGTATATGTACATCATATTTACGTGTATATCATGCATCGTACGCCCACATAATTAAACATATCAAAACACGTGACTGTGCGTCGTACTACATCCGTATATATAATATAGAGTGTACACACAGTACACCGGTCGGCAGTCAGTCACAACTCATAATATTATACTCTAGCTACTACGCGACTCTACGTGCTTTATAATAATATTACGACGTTGTGTGCATGGCCAGATTTAGTTGTGTGGTGGTATACGTATATATATACACTATATAGCGGTTGGTGGCGGAATTCGTTGCGAGGGCGCCTCGAGTGAATAAATACAGAATAATACGTATCATATTATGATTATTATAATCAGGCGCAGATCCAAAGAGGGGGTCATGTCCCCCTTTCCAACAAACATCAGGATTGGGTCTAAATGTTTACTTGAAAATTGATGTACGCATAAATTGATATATACATTTTTTTTTATGAAGATTTTTTGTCGCACTAAAATTATTTAAAACAGTTATTATTTACATGTTGTTTAAATAGTTAATATTTTGTTTTGTACAACACATGTTATAAAACTTTACCCTTAAACTACATCACCACTTGTTCTTAAAATCATAATTCCCATCTAATATCTAAGAATATTAAACAATTATAATTTATAACTTTACTCATTAAAATATGTTTTAATAACTTTTAATAATATTTTCTTCTCGCCATACTTATTACACGTTGTATGCGTGTGATTTTAAATTTAACACATTTTTTCATGTTTTCCGTCACGTGTTCACTACATGGGGTTGGGTCCGAACTTGTCGGGTCCTCTGTTGGGCTGTGACCCACAAATCGACCCCAAGTTCGACCCAGGTTGTGTACAGATTTTATAAATATAATAATAAAATGGAATACAGAAAAATCCTAACATTTTATATTTTCATAAAGTAATTTGAAATGTAGCACGGGTCAGTTAAAAATGGTACGCGGGCCGCCGGTTGCCCATCCATGGTATATCATAGCGCGTTCAATTATTACATGGTGTAATCCGTATTATAATGCAGTACGCGCGTAGTATTATAATATTGTATCGTATACGGTCACATTAAAAATGTTCTCGGATAGTAATTGCGCTCGTGTGGTTTCTGTTCTTTTGTTTTTATTAAAAATGTTTAAAATGTGTAAAATATTATTTTCGGCTAACCCCGCGCTCTCGTTCACCCTAGCCGAGTCATCACTCGGGGCGCCTCACCGCCCTTTCGACCGGGACTTTTTAATAAACGTTGTGTAGTTCTGCGGCCAAGATAACGGCAATAGAGCATTCCCGTAAATATTCCGTTTAATGTGCATCTGTCATCCTCGTGTATAAAACCGCGTTATTGCTACTTGGCGAACTTATCTCGGCAAACTATTACAAATTCGTTTATGTACATGTAGATATATAGTATATACTATATACCTATGGCTACAATGGGATTGGTAATTAAAATACGTTTCGCTCTTCTTTCCATAATCGCTTTCTCACCGTCTTATATATCTACCCTATTTATATCTACTGCGTCTATATTTTTATCGTCGTTTTGTGTTTTTGATTATTTTTCGGATTAAAACTTCGCCCCATACATCATATATTTTTTATATCATATTACCGTTTCGGTTGTTGGACGTTTTCAGTGTATATAGTGTCTTCTGACTATTGTACTTTTCGTCGTATATTTAATACACATGCATAGTGTATAATATTGATAAAATATACATACTATATTTATCTATTTCATAATGACCTATGGTATTTTATATGTTTTCGTTTTATTTACGTACAGTTATATTTTCCAGAGAAATTAAATGAACTTAATTTTTTTATTTTGCATTTTAATTATAGTCATTGTTCCTTACACAAAACAACTGTATTATGTATGACTATATTATAGTATTAGACAGTTCCGAGAAGGATGGTGGTAACGGTGGTGATGACAGTTATTGTAAATATTCTATAAAATCAATACCCTTGTTCCTTGGCCTTCCCGTTATTATAACACACTTTGGAAATTCGTTTCATGTATCAAAGTACCAGGTATATTGAAAACTATTTATTGGATACCATAATGAGTTCAACCCATTGTGATACTCCGTGTGTTGTTTATCTTATAGTTGATTTATTAGTTGATCTTATATGGTGGAAATTTTTATCATTTAAAATATTATAGATACGTGTAATCACATGTACAAATGAGATATGAGATACGCTATATTATTATTTCTTAAATTGAAGGGAATTTATCAATAATATCAAAACAAACAAGTAAAAATAAAATAATAAAAATTATTGTGTATTATTGCTACTTTTAAATAAGTAAAATTTAAAAACCAAACAAACTAGAAGGTACAGAAATAATATAAATAAAATGTATTACAATATTTTTTTTTTTTTTTTGATATTTAAGATTTAATCTTTTAAAAATGTCAAAAAATAATCTCCGGCCCAGGTTTAATTTTGGTTTTAATAAAAGGAAATTTAAATAAAGTTTTTTTTTCATAATAAATATGATCTTTCTATAAAAACTAAAATCAAAATTGTTGGACCAACGTAACTTTTGCTAATTTTTAATTAATAAAACTAAATTTTTATGTTAAATTTTATTTATTTTAATACAACTTAAATTTGGTTTTTTATAGATATTAAATATAGCCCTTTTATTAAAACCTATATAAAAATTGGGGATTTCAATAAAACCCTTCCCAACATTTTTTCAGATATTCAAAAGATAATTTTTTACTATGAATTCGAATTGTAATTATTTCTTCGACTTTTAATTTGTTTTATTAAATAAAATTTTACTTGTTTAAAAGTAGAGATTATGATTAGTTTTCATCCAATTAATATTTTGAAATATCTTTAACCTTAAGAAAGAAAGTCAAAATTAAATTTGTGTATTTTTTACAACCAAAAAAGGAGATGATTATTCACTGTAATATCTAACTTAACTTACTATTATCTATCTATATATATATTTGTTACAGTTTAAAGTTGAATCTTGTTTGAATTTCCTACGAAAAGACTGTGATACTATGGTGAAACGATTCCGGCGTGTCCAGAAAACCTGAAGCTGTGCTTGATCAACATTAGGTCGTAGCGTTCGGATTTTGAAACCTCGTATTTAAATGTATTCGCGTTGGTCAGGAACCTCCAGGCGACCGAGTACCCGCGGCTGATAAGTATACGTATAACATATCTTACAAAATATTATAAATCATCAAGACTCTCTCAAATACTTTGCTCTGTCAGAATAACGTGAGTATAATATGTAATATATTATATTATGTTGCAGTATGCCCATAGGCGGAAATTCTCCATAATTTTAGAGGGAGCTGATATTTCAAAATACTTTATTGCATATCAAAGCAAAAAAAAAATATATATTCAATATTGCCCTAAACATCATTCAAAACTTAAGCATTATTTATTTTAGATAGATATAGTATACTATACATATAACTTAGATACTCATACATATACTTGAATTTTAACAATGAACACTATAATGAAACTAAAAAATATTTTCTTTAAAATAATACATCTATTTTTTTGTGCAAATAAATCTAGTATGGCTTTTTTATCAATTTTTTTAGAAATATAATTTTCAATACTAATTATAGCTAAGTTATTAAATCTATTCTGTAACATGGATGACCTCAGCCATGTTTTAATCCTTCTCATTGCAGAAAAACTACGTTCACACGTTGACGAACTTATAGGAAGAGTAAGTGCAACTTGCATAAGCTTATACATGTTAGGGTACATAGTTTTGGAAAGTACTGAAGTCAAAGCTTCTAAATTAATACTGATTTTGCCATTTGATAAGCGTCGATAACGCGATGCAGTTGGCACTTGGCAGTTCCAAGAAAATAATGATATCGATGTCTGCGCATTGAAATTAGTCACTAGATTCAACTGATATCGTTTATATATTTTAATAATTAATAAACTTATATACATTGATAAGTACTTAAATATTTATTATGCTGTGCCTCTATACTCTATGGACTCTGGTATTTGACAATGAAATCAGAAAATATATCACATCCTATTTTTTTTTCTTAAATCATAAATGTTTTTATTCGCGTTCCAACAATATTTGAATTTCGAATTGAAAGTTACTATGTATATATTTATTGCAGTAATCTGCAGTGACCAATTATTTGAGAGGGCTTATTTTTCTATTTGTACGTTTTGAGGGGGCTAAGCCCCCTTAAGCCCCCCCAATTTCCGCCTATGAGTGTGCCATGAGCTATACTGTTACTATCTTGCGGACGATCTAATATGTTTTGACGATTGATTACGGGGGAACGAAAAACGCTTTTTCATCAATTGATCAATTGGTTGACGTACCTTCAATTTGCATGTACCACACGATGTATTGTGAATGTTTCGACGGAGAAACAATTGTTATCAATACCTTCAATTAAGCATATTATAATATGTATACGCTATTATGTTATGAATACACGTTGTATTGTCGACTATTGTTCGATACAATTTCTGGAATAGGTAACAAATTTTCGTATGCATAGAAATATTTATAGTATTATTGTCATGTCTTAGGAGGTATGGTGCGATGGCCCGCGGGACTATTACAGATATTATTTTTTTTTTGTAATTTGAATTAGTTATTTATCCGTAGTATTTTAATCATAGAAAATTATTTACATCAATGTAATAATATATCGTTTATATTATTTATTTTATGCAATATATTTTCATCTTCCTATTTAGTATTATCCATTATGAATTACGTGTATTTCATAAATAGTTACGATGAAGTACAATATATTTTGAGGGCAAAGCTTCTTTTAGATTTCGGTATGACAAACGTTTAAATTGATTAATTTGTTATCTTTAATTTTCGAAAAAAGTAATTATTTGTACAATATTAATCCAATATATATCAACTATTTATATTGTACATTTGAATAGTGTAGTAGTTTTTATGTTTGGCAACTATAGAAATATTTGGCTAAATTAATTTATCAAGTAGAAAAACGAATATACATAAAATACTTTTTATATTATAATGTACCATATGTAACCCAAAATAACTTTCACTTTGGTTTCTATACATTTCCATTAATAAACATCAATACATTTCGGTGGCTAATAATTATAATACTTATCCGCGCGTCATTAGAAACGTTGACATTTTAATTTCTCTGTGTTTGATTTGTACCTTCTTCAAAAAGAAACGTGTGTTACGTGAGCGTTCGAGTATCAATCAATTCCGTTAGCAAATACGCGATAATAACATTAATATTCTTAATAGTATATAAAACAGATATTAGGAACAGTGTTTGCATTTTACGGTAATATTCCACGTATTATATTTGTTCGATGCGTTATGATAGTTTTACGTAGGACATAGATTTGAAAATTTAACAAAGCAATGAGCTGTAAATTGAATTTCAATTTTTTCAATCGACTGTTTATATGTTTCGGAATTGGTAGCATTAAACACAATGGAAACAATCGGATAAGTTACGCTTGGCGATGTGTTTTGAACTTAATACATTTAGGACACTTGTACACAGTAAACACATGGGTATAGTGCAATACATAAATTATAATAATTAATGTACTTAATCGTTATAATACGTCGTGTGTAATCAGATGATTTCGGACGGTGTGTTGCATTTATTTGCCCCGGATCCATGGTGTGCGGCAGCGAATATTGTATAAAACATAGTATTTTACATGTTGCATTCGGTTTTTTGGACAAATAATAATATGATCGATATTGACTTCAGTGATGCCGTGTAATACACTTTTGGTACTCATCGCTTTGCACTCTGTTTTGCAGATATTAAAATACGAATCAAACCTACTTGAACCGATGTCAATAGTGATGATTATGAGCATGGAGTTGAAGTACTTCGGACAGTTGATATCGCTCATGTGGCGGATATTTTACGAAAACCATCTGTCAAAGTTACTGACCAAACTCGAAGATATTCACGAACAGTTGAGGATATTACACATTTTCAAGCCAATGAAAAATAATTCTGTATGGCTATTTGGTACCGGAGTTTTCCTACATTTCGCCATACACATGATTCGTCCGATCGATGTTATAATAAGTGTCAACAATTTAAGTTCCATGAACTGGGTAAATATTTCATTTTTTTTTCTGTTTGTTATTAATGTTTTTATTACATATAGTCTATAAAAACAAGTTCACAATGAGTGTAAGTGATGTTAAATAATGTTGAATGGATTTTGAGTGAAGATTGGGTAGATATGAAAATATTTTTCAAAAGAGTAGTTTTTTCTAGAGTGGATGCTAAGAAAGGATATCTTGGTCTTGTTTAGGTTTAAAGACTAAGAATACTTTTCACGTAAGACAATAATAATATTTTTTATCATGGAAAACATACTCCAATTACACATTCTACATGCAGCTAATCAATCGGGCATTGCGATTGATAATAATCAAACGTGTGGCGATACCATGGCAAATGGGTGTAACGAGTGAGATCACGTAACGTATATGCTATTAATAAAGAACAATATATATATATATATATATATATATAATATTAATATATATATATATATAATATATT
>JAIPRK010000978.1:0-107677 GCA_025469195.1 Chaitophorus viminalis
ATAAATATATATATATATATATATATATATATATATATATATATATATATATGTATATTTATTTAAAATCTCTTTTCTCTTGTACCAAGAGTATATTTATGAAATTATAACAGCTAATTATTTAGAGTATAAATTAAATACGTATAAAAGTGTATTATAATGTATATTTAATTTATGTATGATTGTATGTATGTGAGACTTTTCGACCACGGCACATAGGTGTTTTAGGGAATATCATAGTCGTTATCACCTTCTGGATATTGCCAGGGTACAGGTACATTTTATTGATGTCGTAACGCAGTAATAGTGTTTCATAATATAATATAACATATCTATTTAATTTTAATGACCAAATATAAATACGAATACTACGAACTATATGCACTGATTTTCGCAGCTCGTTCGTAAGCGGTGATATATATTTTTAAAACTCAAAGTTCAAATCGTATATGATGGCTTCCCATTATCTGCACGACGTTTTCATTCTTCGATTCGTTCTCGTGCACTCTGAAAAATCTTCAATACATTTTGTATGTGAGTTAAAAGCTCTTTTGTCAGTTTCAACAAAAATCTTTTACAACGATATTTGTATACTCGATTCTTGGTTAACTTTAGTCCATTGAACATTTTGGAAAACGCTTAGGTGGAACAGCTTGTTTCTTGCTACGTGCGCGTAGGTCTTCTAAGAAATTATTATGTTGATTCAATGTAACCTTCAAAGTTAACAACTTTTTTCACCTCAGCAACAGCTTATGATATAAGTTTAATCTGGAGGGATTTCAAAATCGATTTGTTATATTTGTGTATGGCGTATGCGTTGTAGAATGATTGGTTTCTATCATTTCAATGTCTTCGAGTTCCATAACGTTGTAGTTAAAACTTTGTTTCACATAATTATTCCCGAAGGAAATTATACTTATATCTGACCATATTGAAAATATTTTAATTTTTTTTTCTTTCATCAACAAAGTAAAGTAGATAAATATAAATATTAAAAATAATTAAATCTTTGTAGTAAAACTAGATTAGGTGATATCATCAATAATATAAAATTAACATAACTACATAGATAAAATGTAAGAAATATATATGTTACAGTAAAAGTTCGAATACCGGTAAGACCTAGGATACACAAAATAGTTTGATCAAAGCCTGAATGATTTTAGTAGTTTGGACTTTTACAAATGAAATTTGGTAAATCTTAGGACATACAATCAGTGTTAGTAAAAGTCAGAAATTGTGTGAAATTTTCTCCTTTACGAAAATTGAAATGATGATAAAAATACTTAATAACTTATTAATAATAAGGTTTATTAAGATGTGAATGTTTAAAAAAATGGATTACAAATGATGTATGTGTCGATCGAAAAATGTATTGTGCAACTCAAGATGCCACAATAGACCAATCTGCAGAAACAAATAATATTGTTATAGGTAATAAAAATATACTTGATTCCCATAATTTTGCAGTAATTACAATAGTAAGTATTTTTAAGAATAATAAAAATATATTGTAATCCAAATTTCAAAATTATAAATAAACATAATCTGTAATACTAATAAAAATTGTCACAATATACAATTTTACTTAATATAGTAGTATACAATAATAATTTTGATTTTTGCAAAGAAGAAAATTTCACACAGTTTCGGACTTTTATTAACACTGATTGTTTATACTGAGATTTACTACATCTCGTTTATAAAAGTCCGAATTACTAAAATTATTCGGGCTTTGATCAAACTATTTTGCGTATCCTATGTTTTACCGAAAGTTCGAAATTTGGACATTCACCAACAGCAGTCGACAAAACCTAGGATTTACCGGTATTCGTACTTTTACCTAACATATAATATATAAATATATAAACTAGATTAATTGGTTATAATATTTTGTCAAATTCTCATTTTGTTAGTTCAAAAAAAAGTTACACAAATGTTTTTTAAACGAGGATTCCAGCAGAATATTTTATGAATATTCATATTCATCTACATTGACTATTGTTATTGCTAGGAACTGTAACGACAACGCTGGATTTTATTCTTCACTATTACAAATATTTTTATTTAAAATATCTGACTCCATTGGTTTATGTGAAGACGTGAAGTTGTTTAGTGGTAAGCCAATAATTTGTTGCAAACCGTTTTATCACAATAATACACAATTGATAATAACGATGATTTTCTGGGCGTTATTGTAATCGACATATTCGTTTTGTTTGCAATACTACTTGTTCAAATATTTTCTACAGAAAGTTTAAGTATTATCTAAAATAAATTTTATGGTGAGACAATAAAACACGATAAACTTTTATGACAAATAGTAAGTAATTTGTTATAAACACAATTCAAAATACAATGGATTTGTTTCACAACAAGTGTGTTTAAGTTTGTTTAGAATTTCACTGTTGTTTACGCTCCACACGACACGTCTATCTATAAAATATATTTTACTTTTTGTAAAATCCCATGTAATATCATTACATAATACGTATACAGTATACCTAATGTAATGTACCTATTAGACTCTGAGCGGAGCGAAGAACAAATTGATTATACCAAGATGTGTTTTTTTCTTTTTTTCTATCTATTTTCAGTGTTACACAATTTTGACAAGAAGAATTGCTTCGATAATCAACTTTTATTATACTTCTGATTGCATGGTTTGTCTATTTGGTGCAATAAGAATGTCATTTTTCAAATTTTCCACACAGTTTTTGAAATACCTAATAAAGCAAATCGACGAAAAATCATGAAAAAAAAACGACGACATTAATACTGGTATAGGTAGATTGTTTTTGATGAAATCAAATTTTTCTTTTCATATTACTCCAAAATGATAACTTTACGGACTTGAAATTTTCATTGAATTCTTATGTAACATCATTATCTTAAAATGGCATTATTTTCAAAATATTTTTACTGTTTTTTTGCTAAATGAAATGAAAATATTCTTATAGATATATCATTCTTATTTGTTATAAAAAATTTCAAAAATCCGTTGTTACTATTTTTTTATTTTTGTGGTTTGGATTTAAATATTGCAAATTTATATGCATTTGTATAAGTTATACAAAATCTGTATTATAAATCTGTATAAGTTACTTTATTGTCTAAATGTATTAACAGCAGGGACTTGAAGTATAAACTGTATATTAGCATTACATACATATTATAATAATAATTTTAGCAGATGATGTTAAATTAATATTATATCAAAGAGCAAGGGTTAAACTCTTATTATTTTTGTAATTGTTGGTTTCACCAACTTGACTCCAAAGTTATGAGGTATGCATTTTTACTTAATATGTAGCAGTATTAACTATCTTTAGACATACAGGGAGACTCTGTATTGTTTTCTTTCACTCAAAATCGTTCTTTGAAACCAATACATAAATTTACCTATATCAATCATCTGTCTCGGTATGTCACGCCCACCCCTCTTTATTTTAAATCGTACGAATCCCTTAGGTACCTATTATAATGAACACTGATAACTGAAGAGTGATAATCAATATTTATTGCAATAAACACTATGTATAATATGAGTCATATTGCGTGAGCTACTCTCATAATCACCCCATTGGAATACAACTATAAAATGACTACAATTAATATGTTCGTAAATCGTTCCTGTGACTCAACTTATTCATGAGTCACAATTTTAATTTGTTTTAGGGTCATATGAGAATAGTTTTAATGCTCATAAAAAATTATCATAACTTTACATATTATGTTATAATTTTTAGTTTTGATCAGCAAAGACGCATGTACACACCAGATATACCTGCAATAATACTCTATAATAATATCTCTTATAATATATAGTAATATATTATAATATCATAATAAGAAACTATAATTAGGTAATGTTTTGTTTTACTTGATCTTTATACCTATACTAATTAAAACCCAATGGTCGTTAAAATATGTTATATATACGTTAAAAATCTGATGTAAAAAAAATATTTTTAATACTTGTAAATTTTATATGCGTTCAATTCAATTACAACAACCCGGTAATCATTTCCTAAATCCATTTTTAACACAATATTTGTAACCATATCTGGCATATACATGCCTCGCATTGTATTGGATTTATAAATTATAAATTAATATTTTCTTATAGACTTATAGACTTATAGATCGATCTTTCACTTATCATAGTCTCGGAATAATTAATATTTATATTAAATCGCGTAACATTCTTTATCATTCATCATTGTCTACAAAATAAGACATTTTATTCTTACTTAAATTTCAATATATAGGTATAGTACTAGGTACAAACTACACACCATAGTAGATCAAAGAAGTTTCTTAACTATTAAAATGCCAACCAGATAATGAAAAAGTAAAAATTTTAATGTAATAGTGTATATCGAAATATTTTTTATTTTATTACCATTTTATACGACCATTTCTATCATTATTAATGATTAATTGTATTTGTTCATATCATTGTATTTCTACTCCAAACCAAACACGACATACCTAATTACTTACACATTTTGCATTTTTTATTTCACCTATTCTTCTTTTTTTGTGCTTAAGTCACTTTTTATCCTAAATTGCTATGATAATAATCTAATACTACAATATAATACATTATAATATTATAAATTATCATATTAACTCATTATAAAATAATGTTAACTATATTACAACACATTAACATTATAATATAGAACAAATACATTTATATTTTTGAGCTTTAATATTAACTCTTTCATGCAAAAAAAAAAAATGTCTTATGGGTAACGTTTACTTACTAATAAAATCCCAACGATACTTTATTATATATAGTGGGCAGATGCCAACACCATATTGAATTACGACTTCTATTCTCGCCCTTCTTCGTTTGGGTTGGTGCTACGAAGGCAGCGGTTATCTAATTTTTATCTCTGGATTCTTCTTCATTTAACTCAAATAACATGGAGTATATTGTTAAACAGTTTCAGTAAAAGATACTAACAAGTTGAAATCAACAAACACATTGTTATATGAAACTTGCCATTGACAGGAAATCTTCAAAGTGTGTATCTGACTTATTCGTATCTTTTATCACAGTGAAAACACGTATATTATATTATGTATTTTATAAGACTCAAAGGTGTGCGCATAAAAGAACAGATCAATTCATAATGACGTGAATAAAATACAAATAGCACCCTACAGCTTAAGTTTTAATTGTTGTTCATTATTAAAGGTTTTACATAATGAAAATATTTTTAAATACGTATTTGAATACTTATTACAAAAAGTTTAATTATAAACAAACATTTTTAAAGGTATACAGTATACACTATAAATCATACAATTTTTTTTTTTATTAAAACATACGCGAACAATTCAGTTGAATATCACGAGGGATTGTTTGTTGTTATATCTTAAAAGTTCACGACAAAAGAGAAATTGAAATATTGCGTATCTGTAATTCATATCTTAAATATTTATATTTAAAATCATTTTTAAACGTCGAATAAAAGCTAAAACGAAAGAATGTTACAGGTAAAAAAAAAAAATTAAAATTTGGAAAACTATTTTTTTATCGAGTGTATAAAATTTAATTAAAGAACGTGCACCTATTTATAATATTTAAAAATAAGAAGAATCACGTTAAAAGAAATAATATATTTGAAGTACTTTTAAAACAATGAAATGCATTAAATCAAATGGTTTTTGAATACTTGACAGGACTAACGCTATTATAATAATAGAATTACTGCAGTGTTTGTATACATCCCTGAAAAATACTTACAATTAAATAATAGTGTAGTGTAAGTGCTCACGGTGTTTATTATGAAAACAGTAATGTCGAGACTGAAAGTTTCGTACGGATCAATGGCCAGAGAGAAGAATAAATAAGCCGTGATAAAGGAAATTAATGGGTCGGATGAAACTTTGTAGAGAAAAGAGGGTAGCATAAATTGATGATGAGTTGGATTTAAGCGATTAGCGAGAAAGTGTCAACTTGGATAGGGGAACAAAGTTGCTGTGAATGGTGGGAGATTTGGTTCTAAGTGACCGACTGAGCCCTCTGTACAAGTAAAATATAGATTTGCTTGTCGCCTCATAGGAAGAAAAATACAATACAATATTGAGATGATGAAGTACCACTGTACGTTCGATTATAATAATAATATTATCAATACAATTATATTTTCGTGTGTCGTTTTGTTATAAATATCTAAACCAACTCCGTAGAAATTGGGAAAGTTTGAAAGTAAAATGAACATAATGTATATGTGTATAATTTTTATTTATATAAATACTTGAAAAAATTTATTATCATTATTTCTGGACTCTATCAGATTGTAGAAAAAGAGAAATTTAAAACTAACTGTGGTTATAATATAAATTATATATAAGATCCAATGGTGATTAAATAAAGATATTATATTTCATTACTTTAGTTTTTAAACAAGCCGAAAGAAAACTCTGAACAGACTAATGAGACGAAGAGAGTTTGAAAACCGAATATACCAAAAATAAAAATAATGACGTATACAAACATAACTCACTTTTCATAATATAACAGATGTTTCTCAGAAGTTAACATTCCTTATTTATAAAAATGTCGAAACTGTAATTAGTAGATATGTGTTGTAAGATATATTGTTTGTGCTGTAATATTGTTGTGATGTAAACTTAAAAGATTTGTTTAATATCGATTTTTCTATTTTATATTCTGGCCATTAAGTGCAGATTATTAATAAATTAACAAAAGTTGTACAGTATTGTTTCATGAGGGTTTAGATGAGTATAATATATATTACATAATATATACCAAAGTGAAATAATTTATAATACCACATGGATTTAAACATTTCACGATCAGTTAAAGGGCCATTGGTATTTGTTAATTTAGACAACTTTCTTTCGTAATTAATAACATGGGAATTACTATTTTAACGGATCGGATTGTTGGAT
This sequence comes from Chaitophorus viminalis, assembly GCA_025469195.1. NCBI lineage: Eukaryota > Metazoa > Arthropoda > Insecta > Hemiptera > Aphididae > Chaitophorus > Chaitophorus viminalis. Next base: position 6,934 of record JAIPRK010000978.1, read on the forward strand.
CGAGCCATTTAAATAAATGTTGTTTAATATTTTATTGGGAGTGAAAATTATTGAGGAAAGAAATATTATTTTTTTATTCCAGGTATGGAGCTTTTAATTTTTTAAATTCTATTAGTTCCATAGACCATAATTTACTATGAACATGGAAATAAAACAATTCATCAAAAATCAAAACAAAAACTGAGAGAAAAAAATCAAAATAAGGATTAGTATGTTTGCTTGTCATAAATTATTTCGGATTTCACAATTGTTCTTTATAGTTAAAGTTGTTTTAATAAAATAGTGTATAAAAACTTTCTAGTCTTGGCGATATTCTGTCGAGATCTGCTGAGTATATGAGGTACTTAAGAACTCTTGTAGTGATAAACTGAGCACGTAAAGTTTGCAAAATCCCTAAGGACATGACAAAATAATATTGTTTTCAGTGTGCAAACTTTTTAATTATTACTATAAAATATTTTATTCGGTGAATGTCGGATGTACATATTATGAAATCTATTTAGCTAGATATTAAAACCTATATTCAATTTATGGTTTGGCAATTTTTTTTCAAATAAAATTTGAATCTAAGCTAGGGTATGATATATTATAAATTATAATTAATTAATCGCACGCATTAGTGGCATTTTCCAGCCGACAGGCGTGCTAAACCGGTATGTTTTTGAGCAAATTGATAGGGATTTTAATGAAAGTCAATAACTATTCTGGTGTATAGACGTCGATTGAGGTGTGTTAGGATGATTTACATGACGTAGAATCGATTAGTATACTGAAATGCAGTTTTTATTTATTAGTATCTGAATATATAATGCTTTTAGCTATAAACTTGAAATAACTAAAAATTATTTCTGAAACTATTAGAAAATGGTGCTAATATCTACTTTATCGTATAGGTACACAATTATTATTATTACATGTGATCGGTATAGGAAATTGCAGAATAATATTTCATTATTTCATTGCGGATAGTATTGAAATAGGAAACAACAAACGTAATCTAATTATAAATCTTTGGCAACAATTTAGTTCACTTCAAAATTGCCCGCATTTGTTTGAATTAAAAACGGAAACAGTTTGTTTAATCTAAAAGGAATCGCATTTCAAATTTTTCTAGTAGAGATAAGCTTTACCCTTTTTGAATCCTCGCCATTACGGAGCCTATTTAGTTATGTCTTGTGTGTATATGTGGCCAACAGTTATGCGTTATATTTAAATTGTGATGTATAGAAAAAAAATGTATAAATTGTTTTAATTATTTAATGATAACATTGACTATAAATTTACAATTTATTAAACATTTATTTTATATGCACATAACAACATTTTTACTTATTCAATTTTTTTTTTTTTTGATAATTTCACATTTACACTTAAACGTTTACTTGGATGGATCATGGATGTCGGCTCTGATAATGCGCTCAACGTACACGTACTTTAGGTGATTATAGAGTTTTTTTTTTTTTTACGCATAAATTATCACTCTAAAAAGGAAACATTCGACCCAATGGCATATGTACGATTTATCACACATGGCGTGTGAAGTAGTCAAGCAATTTTAAACCATACGATTTGTAACCTTTGCGATGGTTTACATTTTTTCTCGGACTTCGCATCGTCTAAGGATATAGAAATAACAAAGATGTTAGGCATTTCTCATGTATACATATAGACATTCTTCGTAAGAATTACTAGTGTTCATTTCCCTGGGGTCATTACAATGGAAACTGTGTACGTGGCACGTTATGGAACATCGGGGAAACTGACCGGAAAAGGAACTCGGGTAGAAGGGGAAAAGGGGAACGACTACGGTTGTAAATTTTTGCATATTACACTTTGTAACGGTCAAAATAACCGTTTCGTCGTTTGTTATCGATTTTGTATACACGCAGTATTATTATGAAATAAATCATTTTAAAAGATATTCCTTCTTACTTACATCATAGTATTACAGACCATTGACTATCAAAAGGCGTATAATAAAGATAAAACGAAAAAAATATTTCTCATCCCTGTTTAGTTACTATCATCATCATCATCATCATTTTCGTCGTATTCATTATCATCGTTTTCATCTACATCAATGTTGTTGTTGTTGTCGTCGACAATTTTGTGTTAACGCGTACACCTTCACGACTTCAATTGGGCAGCAAACACGTTGCACTGTACTGCAGATAAGGAAATCATCGAAGTAGACATTTAAAATAAATATCCTATATTCTTCAGTCTCATCTTTGAAACGGCCACTAGTCGCTAAATCAGTTTGATAAAATACATCGGCGTCCAAAATATCAAAGTTCTTCTCCTTCGTTGGTAAAATGCTGTGTTGTCTTGCCTTCTTAAAAGCCCGGAAAATAGCCGACTATTGAATTTTGAAACGGACACAGATTAATGCTCAATGATAAGCCAAAATCATTTCGTCCGAATTTATTGATAACAAATCGTGTTTTATGTTTTCGTACTATATACAATGTATATAATATATATATAGTTTTAATGCCAAAAAGATTTTGTATTTCTTTTTAATGATGAAAAAAGTTCAATATTCAACATTCAACTCTATTAATTAACTGTATTATTAGATTCTGAACGGAGTGATGGAATCTATTGATTTTACAATGATGTGTGTTTTTTTTTGATTTTTTTTTTTTGTGTTTGAGGACACGATTTTTGGTAGTAAAAATGCTTCGATTTTCTTAAACAGCAACTTTTCTGAAAGGAAAGTGAATGTAGATGGTACTTGGGCAAGTCAAAAATCGAACTTTTTCAATATTTTTTTAAAAAATCAAAATAAACGATAAAAAAATTACGAAAAAACAGGAAATTTTACGCAAAATCACGTTTTTACTATATTTTTTTAAAATGCTTTAACTCAAAAACGAAAAACCGAAAAAACTTGAAATTTTCACCAATTTTTTTTAATGATGTTCTCTATACATGGTTGAGTTTTCAAAGTATTTTGACATATTTTGACTTATTTATAGACATTTAAAATTTTCGATTTTTGTAAGTTTTTTTTTAAAAAATATCTATAAAATTTATTTGGCTGTCCGAAAACACTTGAAAATGTATTATAGGATTAATTATAAGTTATACTAATTGTAACTAAAAAATATCGGAGATTGTTTCACTTAAATTTTTTTTAAAAGCCCATAAAGTTTAAATTTGTATAAAATATGTTAAAATCGCGATAATTTGCGATAATAAGTTATTTTGTAGTTGAAAATTCATAAAATTTTTTCTGTTTATACTTTAGATTCAAAATTTTAACACTATGTTGTCCATAGCTAATCTTCAAAAATATATAAAAAATTACTACCAGACTTAAAAGAAAAAAATTTATGGCTGTTTTAAATTTAAATTTTTACGAAATTGCATTATAATTCAATTTAAATATAAAATACTATATTATTATATACATATTTTAGACAAATATATTAACTCCGTTCAGAATCGTTATTCGTATACAATGATATCTATCATTGCATTCAAATTTAACAAATCCATTGTAATAATGTCCTATCCTATAAACGAGGTACACTCCACCCGCAACTGTACAGCAAAGCGAGGCCCACCCGTTCTTTATTTTTATTAATGACATTAACGTAATTTGCTCGTATTAGGGAAATAATTGAATAGCATAATAATTAACCCTCGTGCTGATTTACGAATGATTTCGCTAAACTATATATAGATACGTTGCGAGCACAATGATTCATATACCTACTTCGTTAAAAAATGTTAAGTCAATTATAAATCGTTATTAAATTTATGTTTGAATAACTTTAACTCCTGATTCGTATACGATTTATTTCAATAAATGCCTTAAAATTTTGTAACACGAAGCATGCACATCGTTACAGCAAACGATTGGGAACAGTTTCCAAATAATTAGTTAATAATATTCGCATCACTCGATCGACCTATACTAACATGGTGGCAAAACAAAATGTCTAAATAATACTCCGTAAAACTATAATAATGAACTGCCGCGCGTATACCGCATCATATCCTGGATCTGTAATTTTTTTTTTTTTTTTTGCTCTACACAAATGTAATCGAGTATAAAAATATTAAAAATACACACAGATTATATAACTGTTTTAAGTATATAAAATAAAGTATTCTAAAACTTGAAACGAACATTTCGTAAGAATTATCCCAACTGTAACTACATAGTAACTATACCACGATATTATATTGATGTATAATATTTTTTGATACATATTTTTCACGATTTAAGTTTCATTTCATCGATAACATAAATTTCAATACGTCATATTTAAATGTTGGCAGTTGTCTAAAGTGTGTAAAGCGTTCCACAGTTCATTATCTACATTTTATGTATCGTAGCCATTGTGCGTGTAGCATAATTTATCCATCTTTTGTCAAAAATATAACGATATAGGTATTATTTAAATATATATTATGCCACCGTACGGTGTATGTATATGTATATATATATATTTGTACACGTATTTGATCGTACATTAAGGTGAACCGTTGTATATACTTAAACATGTATGATACAAGACGCACTCGTTCTCCAATAAACGGCGTACACAATCTGAATTCGCACGGCGTTTTGAACTCGGCATCATATATTATAATACACACATAATATTAATATATGAACGCCCGGACTCGGCAACGGGTTTTTATTCATGACGAAAAGACAAATATAAACAAATAGTGTCGGGACAATTGAGATTCACGACTGTGACATCAAAAGACATATTGATTTTTAAATTTACGGCTATATTATGAATAATGCAATGGTTCTTTGAAATATCTGTATAATTTATAATAATTTCATTTGAAGGGTCTACAACGAGCGTTGTTTACGATCGTCGTCGCCAAATCACATAATAATCAAAACGATAAATTGACTCATAGCAAAGAGCAATACATTATTGGTTACTCAACGATTGTTAATGCGCATACGCAATTATAATTTATATACAAGTCATTTTTAAAACGTTTAAGTAAATTAAAGCTATAGAACGAAACTTTTGCGTTCAGACACAACAATTTTACTTTTCATTTTTATTAAGTATCATTTGATATACTTCATATTTCGTGACTAGACGTTCAATATATAGTAATAATAGGTGTAACATTGACCCAAACGTCGCGATCAATACTAGATGAGTTAAATATTCTGAATAGGTCGCCATTATGTCCACCTCCACATACTCTTCATATTCAAATTGTTTAAATCATTACAGCCACATTATTATGTGTTGATACTTCAGATCATTTCGGAAGTTATTTCCCTTCTCTATGAAACTTATTTTGATTTGAATAAGTTTGAATTTTTTTATCGGTTAATGGAAGACGCCTATACTTCCGGGCACACACATTTTTATTTACATTGCTTAACTTCATTGCGAGCAGAAACAGTGTTTCGCCCTTTCTTTGTTTTTTTTTTTTTTTGACTTTCTGTTTGATTAATAAACGTGTCTGATGGATAAAAATTGTTGTGAGTAAAAAAGCGTTGTCGCGCATAGAAAAAAAAAATAAGAATTAAAGGCAAATGAAAAAATTCGAGGATCGTATTTTCCTTTTACTCCTATTGTAGTAAGCTTTATGTCATAATTAATGTTTTTTTTTCTACTCATACATTTGTAGTTGGTCATGTCCTATACTCAAACACTTGAATGCGCACAAAAAAAAAAAAAAAATTCATTTTTTTTAAATTCTATGGCTAAAGCCCATTGTAATTCGCAATTAAATAGTGTAAAAATGTATCTTTGAGAATTAGATATAATTAAATTTGTAAAATTTAATTTGTATTATACTAAAGCACTGAATAAAGATATTCCATATTTACCTAATCCATAACTAATTTTGGTTTTTCTTGTTAATTTATTATAATATTTGAAAAACATTTTTTTTTTTTGCTAATACTGGTAATAACCAATAATTCTTTATTAATAATATACCAAACAAATTAAAATAAATTAATTGTAAAGATGTGAAGTGTTATGTTACGTATTATAATTAAAATTACTGCATTTGTTTTAATTGTATTTCTATGAATTTTATTTATGCCACTAGTAACACTAGGATAAAAATATAATACAATACATTTTATATTTTATTAAAAGTAATATAAAATATATTAGTACAACTGATTTACGATTTCAAATATAAGTTAAAATAATGTACTCATAATATACATTTAGTCATTTTGTTACATGTCTGAAGTTGTCATACTTAAGCAATAATTATTAAAAACAAATAAACAGGTAATTATGTAACTTCTAATGAATAACATAAAAACAAGTTAACGAAAATAAATATAATTCTTTGTGTTTGTAAAATGAATTTTTATAACTGTCATATTATGATGATAGAGAAATTGTTATGTATTATTATAGTCAACAGAATGAAAAGTCTATTAATTTGATTTAGAGTTAATATATATGTGTGTTAATTTTTCAGATAATTTTCACGATTGTATGAAGTGTAATAATATGACTATTGTTATTCTGTGTTTTATTTAAATAGTTTATCTGCATTTAAGAATAATTAAATCTTTAGATGTGCACATCAATCAATGCTCATTTTAAAACTGAAATCAATTTTTACTGATTAAAATAATATAACAACTATTGTAGCCAGGACTAATAAATAACTTTACATTTTATTTTATATTCTAAATAAAGTATGGAATGTATTTTTATGAATATTATTGTTTTTAAAAAAAAACATAGCAGTCTATACAATCATTTTAACAATAAGTAAATTTGATTATTAAACAGGTTCAAGACATAAATAACATGATGAGGAAATCACCCATTTGTAACATATTTTAAACTTTATACTGAACATATAAATACATATAAATGTAGTTTTATATAAACTATAAACTATTTACGTTACATATTTAATTCATTATTCAATCAGAGTAAATTTTCGCACATTCGCTGATACATTATTGAATTTCATTAGTATGTAACACACTTTATTAACATGGTGAAAAAAACCATTTAATTTAACAATGTCACCATTTCTTACACTTAATACATTATTGTACGTTTGTGAAATGTATATTGTTTTTATTTTTTTCTCAAAAAAATATATAAATTTGTTTTTTTTTACGTCGTGAGTTTGGAATTCTTTTCGCTTTAAAATAAATAATAAAAGTACTTTTTGTAACGTTAAAGACGGATTAATGTGTACTTTATTTTCTTAACAAATTCGAGCTATGCTAAAAATGTGTATTGTTACTTGAAATTAAAATAAATCTTGTTCCATTCATAAAACTGTACGTAATTTAATTTTACCCGAAACACACAATTTTAACACTGTTTGTTAAATTGATCACAATAGCATACATTAGAAGTATACTGCCAATAATCTTAGATAAAATATAATTAACTAGTATCATGAACTATACATCTATTATATGATGTAAAAATGTAAAAGATGTACGATAGGTATAATAGTTTTGAATAATATTACAAATTTTTATTATGCGAGCAATAATAATAATACGTACACTTTGGTAATTATTGCACTTGCATAAACTTATTTTAATAAAAAGGTATTTTATAATAGTTATATAATCATAATAGTTAGTGGCAGCGTGTGAATCAAAACAATATAATATACCTATAATACTATTATATGCACTATACATTAATTATATTCTAGTTTCTTACAATTTGAATATTTTGAGATTGATATGTAGTTTAATGAAAATTTAAGTCTATTCATATAAAAATAATTAACCTATTTCCAGGGTTTTTAACACTATATTAATATCACCTACATTAAACATTTATAAATTAATCTCATTTCATAAAATCTTTTCATTTGATGAATTTTTACTTTAATTTAAGGGTTTTATACTTAGATATAATTTATTTAATCACTACATTTTTAATTTAAATTATAAAAGTTTCTCTATTACTTAATTTTTTATGGTATGGAATTAAATTACTTATTTTATAATTTAATTATTGAAGTGTAAATTTAAATTTTTACATTAATGTACTTTTAAATAATTTTTTGCTATTACCTATAGTTTTATTTTATTACTTTCAAAAAGTGATTTAAATTATCAGCTTAAAATGGATGGCAAGTGCAATTAGTACTTGCCATGACTTGTTAATCCCTAAATGTAATAATTTTAATACTTCTTAAGAGCATGTATTAAATAAAAATTAAATGCATAAAATTTAAAAGTTCAGGTTTTTAGATATCAATAATTTAATATTGATAAAAACTTAATTAATTTAAAGTACATACCTAATAAGTTTTAGATTCTGAACGGAGTGATGGAATCTATTGATTTTACAATGATGTGTGTTTTTTTTTTTGTGTCTAACGACACCTTTTTTCGGCAGTAAAAATGCTTCGATTTTCTCAAACAGCAACTTTTCTGGTAGGAAAGTAAATGTAGATGGTACTTGGACTAGTCAAAAATCCAACTTTTAAAATAGTTCTTAAAAAAATCGAAAAAAAAACGATAAAAAAATTACAAAAAAACCGGGAGATTTTACGCAAGATCACGTTATTACAAAATACATTTTTTTAAAATGCTTTAACTCAAAAACGAAAAACCGTAACAACTTGAAATTTTCACCAAGTTTTTATATTGGCATTATCTATAGATGGTTAAGTTTTCAAAGTATTTTGACATATTTTGACTTATTTATAGACAATTTAAATTTTCGACTTTGTAAGTTAGTAATATCTATAAAATTTATTTGGCTGTCCGAAAACTCTTGAAAATTTATTATAGGATTAATTATAAGTTATACTAATTGTAACTAAAAAATATCGGAGATTGTTTCACTTAAATTTTTTTTATAAGCCCATAAAGTTTAAATTTGTATAAAATATGTTAAAATCGCGATAATTTGGGATAATAAGTTATTTTGTAGTTGAAAATTCATATATTTTTTTCTGTTTATACTTAAGATATAAAATTTATACACTATGTTGTCCATAGCTAATCTTCAAAAATATATAAAAAATTACTACCAGACTTAAAAGAAAAAAATTTATGGCTGTTTTAAATTTAAATTTTTACGAAATTGCAATATAATTAAATTTAAATATAAGAAAGTACTATATTATTATATACACATTTTAGACAAATATATTAACTCCGTTCAGAATCGTTATTCGTATACAATGATATCTATCATTGCATTCAAATTTAACAAATTCATTGTAATAATGACCTATCCTAAAAACGAGGTGCACTCCACCTCCACCTGTACAGCAAAGCGAGGCCCATCCGTCTTTTTTTTTTATTTGTAAGTATGTATGCAAATTTATAATTTCATATATATTATTTAAGGTCGTACTTAAATTTATATTTTGATTTTATCAAAATCGATAAGAACTTGCGTATTGCTAGACATCCTTTTGGATTTTTTTTGTACCCATTTTTGCAGCTATATATAAATTTAGATACGTCTATAGACGTGATTATTGCTATACATACTATTACTATCATTATTAATAATCCGCTGTGCCGATGAGGGTGCTATTGTTAAGCAGGTTTAATTTGATAAAAATATTTCGATCCTTTTTCTCTAGTACCGTTGCGTAATCATTGTATTTATAGTCGTGGTGTACATGTATATGCATTTTTATCTAAATAAGTTCTTATAAAATAAACGATATAAATCACGTACTCACATAGTACCAATGGAATTATAAATGTGCTATTATCATAGTCGATCGATGTTTCGAAAAATAATAGTATTTATTTAAGTCATACTACCACCATAAATGTGTTAATTTGGTGAGATTTGTAAAATATGCCATGTACGGCGTATAGTGCACGTATATATGTATCACATAATAATAATAACTTCGTATATATGTGTAGGTATACTACGTATTTATAGACGTTGAAACTTGTTAGCGGCTTTCGTATTATTTATCGATCGTAAAACCGGCGGTGGTAATACAAAAGTTCGGCGGGGGTCAATGATATTGATATTGCTATATAATATGAATAGGTATATATATATTGCCTTTGCCACCCGATCGGTCGAGCTATACACGATGATAGTGAAGTATGGAAGCGTCAGAGGTAGTTGTGGCCAGTTGGTAGTTGGCGGGGACGAGATCGGGGCAGATCAAAAACACGATTTACCTCACAAAAAAGTCCAAGTGTCGAATATTCGAGCTCCATGTTATATGTATACATGTTTTTGTGTGTGCGTGCCTGTTTTCATGGGTTATATATATATATGTATGTATGGAAGTATATAAAATATCATGTGAGGAAGGTTAAAGGGGTTGAAATAAAGGGACGTATAATATAGTTTATATATGTATATATATATATATATATATATATATGAAATATAATATAATATAATATATAAACGTACACGCGATACGTGAGAGATCCGTTTTATAATAGTGTTATTTTTTATTGGACCAAGTTTATAGCTGCGAATGTATAAAATGTGTATGTGCGTGTGGGCCACGAGAGGGCACATTGTGCACCTGTGAAAAAAATAATGGCAGTATGACGAATGAAAGCTGCATATTTTGTACGAATATATTTTATATTTATGACGTTCTGAACATACGTATTTTCACGCGTAATTATTATAGTATAATAGTAGTGTCGATGAAGTCTTTTTCTCTATGCAATAAACGCGTGTATCCAAAATTCCTAATAGCGGAAAATATACATTGTTTCGTCACGAGTACAATATTGTACGCTTTTGACCCCGTATACGATGAAACCGTGTTAATTATTATAATTATATATAATACCTACATACGACTTTTGGTACCTACTTAATACATTAATTTAATATATTACATTAATTTATTTTCAGTCGATAAAACGCATAAAAATAAAACTGTTAAAATATGAATATTATAATAAAATAGCTTCAGACTGATAAATCAAAATCATATAAAATAATTATGTTGTTATAAAAATATTATTCATAAAAAACATCTGGCTTACGTTCCAATTACGTCTTATTTCATAATTTGTGTGATGTTTATAAAATTGAATATGTAATTGTTGTAATGAATAAATTCTAATACAATGTTTACAAAGTTTCAATAAAAAATATATGTACCTACATAAAATCTAAAAAAAACTACTAAATTGGATACAATTTATTATTATTGCAACATTTCCAACATTAGTTTGTTGCTTGGAGGTTATTACTGTTAAAATATAGTTTTTTATATAGTGGAATTATAAAATATAAATGGTATTCCTTGATAACATATAATTCAGCAGCTGGGTGATTTTGCGCTTCATTTATTGTACCGCGACTAATCGTCTCTGCCCTATATTATTTTATTTTTGAAATACAGGGGTTTATTTTATTATTGTACTACAACCAATTAACTGTATATTTGATAAATAATACTTTGTACAACCCACACTATACGATTTTGTATATTCTACAATATATATTATGTACTTAATACACATATTAATATATTATAATATATGTAATATAACATCTTATCGAATCAAAATAATGCTGTTATACTGTGATAACCAAAATCCGGATAAAATTTATATCATTTTAAATTCTTAAAAATAATTTGACCCTAATTTTGTTATAATTGAATGTATTTTATTAGTGGACAATGTAAAAACCGTACTAATTAATCAGATTTGTTAAATAACAACACATACATGTCTCCATCTTATGGAGTTCTCATTCAATTTGATATATCGCACCACATTTTTTGATTTTAGTGACCCGGACGTGAAAAACGCGTGACTAGTCCAAAATCGGAGTTACATATCGATTTAAATAAGAAATTTTACAAGAAATATGTTACAAGTATTCGTTTTTAGATTAAAAATACTGTTCTAAAGATAGTTAGATAAAGCCCAGGTTTTGAAGATGGTAAAAAAATAATTTCAAAATAATCTTCAATTAGCCGTTCCAGTGAGTACGCGTATTTCCTTAATAATTTCAAAAATATCCTGTATAACTACGCCGTAGTCAAGCGTAGCTTTAGGAATATTTTGTGGTGAATGCATGCGAGTGGAAAGGGCGGTAATTCATAGTACGTGAGCTTATTTATGGTAAATAAGGTAAAAAAAAGTTTTACAGAACAATTTTATTACGGAAGACACACGCAATCTTCTCCCCCATCCACCACACCACGTCACATCACCGAGAGTTGTTACCGGGCTGTGACGTGAGTTCACTACCTAGCGCATTAATTGCCGGTCAAGAAGACTATTTATTTTCGTCATCGTTGACGATCCCCTTTCTTCAAAATACCTTCCGAACGTCACCTTTTGACCGACAAATCTACCTTTGTGCACATCACGAATTTTACATCCCAAATTTTTACCCAGGGGGAAGGGTGAAAATTGCCTGAGGTCACCTTAATCATGCCTTTGTTAATTATGTCACCGTCAAACTCGATCGGATTATAACGCAACGTCATGCATGCATCACTTTGCAATAACAATAATACACTAGTTTGACAACCGGCCCCCTTTTATCGCCACCATCACTAATAATTTTATAGAAAGAACAAATAATAATAGTTTGATATCTTCCGTGGTGTACGCTACGAAATCGTATTTTCATAAAATATTATAATTCCATATCGACACGACTGTATAATGTCTATTACGGTATACTATGACGTATATGCAATACTATGCGTTGGAGTGACGGTGAAAACGTAGAAAAAACTTTGTATAATATGCGTAGTGAAATTATTTTCACCGCACGTTTATGTAATATATTATTTTTTCCCGCGCGTATTCGTATATACGGAGAGGTTATATAAATATTTTCATTGCACTACGCGCACCATACGTATACGAATATACGTACGAAACTTCCGTTCCAGTTGGCCCGCCACGGCCGTGGTGTTTTGTTCGCCGCACGAAAACTTATAAAAATATAAACTTTTCCCGTGCACGGCTGACGTCTTACCGAAATAATGATAATAATAATATAATAATTGTCAACGTTTTAATTACACTAATACTATTGTGAACAATATTTTGATTGGATTTGTGTACGAAATCATTTTTGATGAAACAAATCAACTCATTTGCCGTACACTTAAATTAAATGCCTTGTAAATAATTGCTTTTGATTGTTTATTTGTTTTCAGATTTCTCATGGTCCGTCGATTTTCATTTACGTCATAATATAATCTTATAATTATTACCATATAATAAACTAAATATATAGGTCGTTTCACTTACCTCGGTAACTTTATTGATTTTCCGGAATACCTAATTGTTTTTTATTTTTTCACCTCGGTTTTTATGTTTGCAAAATAAATTAATATTATTTAAATTTTATTGTGGACGTCTGATGTATTTTTTGCTGAAATATTGACAATGACGGAGATACCTTGAAAATGTTTCTCCGCGTGAAAGTAAATCCTTTTTATGTGTATTATGTGTATATGCCCCCTTTGGGAAAACTTGTATTTGACTCTAGCCAATTTTTATTTATTTTCTAACAACTGCAGCAATAAAAATACACCTGTAACGAGTAACAAGTGCTATGAATAATAATTCTCGATCCATTGAATCAAAATTTTATTATGCATATAATGTTATTATGTTTTAAGTTCATACTAATCATATTATAAATACTAATATTATTTTATAACTTTTAATTGGAAATACTTTTAGGTACAAATCGAAATTAGGATGAAAAATACTTAGGTATTTGAATTAAATCCCAATATTTTAATTTGATTTAGTAATTATTCCAAATAAATAAATCCATTCTGTATTTTATTTTATTTCATTATATAACCTATATATTTATTTCGTTATTTTATTTTATTCAGTATTAAATTTTAAAGAATTACACCACCTGAAGTGTATTTTTAGTCGATCTGCCATAATGTATGTATTATAATATTTTACTTGATATTATTACATACCAGTTTTAATTAAAATAGTTAAAATTGGTTAATTTTCAGTTTTATCATTTAATCTGTAGGTATTATACTTTGATTGATGAAAGTAAGAGCAACGGTACATGTATAATAAATATACTCAAATCATTCGAAGGTTAAAAAAGGATTACTGAAGTGTTTAATTTGGAGACATTACGTGCTATTATGTCCTTAAAGATATTATTAGTGTCTATGAACGTATTAAAAAATATTCAGGTCGTATAAACACTCATTCATTTTAATAAAAATACTGTTTGACTGTATTGATTTATACTGTTATAAAAAAAATATAGTATTACATTTTATATTCAATTTATTATTATTGTCTTATTTTATCGAATAGGTACATATTTGCATTTTTGGAGTTTCATTTGTTTATTTTTTTTTTTTTAACTTTTATAATTGGCAATTCAAATGAAAATGTTGTATCAGAACTCAACTTGACTATAAATGCTCAGTATTTTAATAATTATTTTCGTAGTATTGAAAATGATTAGATTGCAGTGATATATTTCGGTCGACTATTTAATAATGTTATATTATATTCTCAGTATTATGATATGTCGCACACGAATATTAGCAAACATATTTTATGGTAAATTAAAAAAAAAATGTTTGTAGAATATTAATTGAAATATTAATAAAATAATTTTATTTTTTTGTCACGACTGCCGCGGATAGTTTGAGTTTAAACGTCTTATGACTCTTAACTGCTGCTGCATAGCGATACGTAATAGTTTCTGCTCAGCGGGGAAGTATAATATGAAACATTTCATTAAAAATCAAAAACAGTAATAACAATATTGCGCTGTATTATTTAGTGACGGGCGAATTAGTATATTACGTTCGTGCGTATAACGGTTTAACTTTGAACAATAATTGAAAACTCGACCTGGTGACAAAAAAGCCTAAACGCAAATGCCGCGTGTTTTGAAAGCGTGTTGTTTTTGTTTCGTGAAAGGACTTGACAGTATTTAGCTCTACACTTGGTAAAGGCATGTGCAGTGTATATAACCGTAATTATATATGGATGAAATGCGGATAAGCGATTCATATCGATTTTGACGACGTGTTCCCGTTATTCGCGTTGCACCGCCGATACGTATGTTATATATTATTGTAATATACAAATCGGTATGCGATCGCGATACTATAGTGTATTCTCTCGTACACAAATGATGGCGCCCGGTTGACAATCCCCGCGCCGGTGTGTGGCGAGGGTGGGTTGGAGTAATAAAAGTGAAACCAAACGACGTTGAAAAGGGCGCACCGCATATTTTCGAGGACGCGGAAGCCGCTGCGATTAGCATACTTCCGACCCGCGTGCGGGTTGAAACGGGTCGCGCCGCCGTCGACCCGCAATCGTTTCGTCGGCATGTCTGAAAACAACGCTGGGGACGCACGAATCGTTTTAGCGTTATTGCCAAATTGGATTTGCCGTCCGATTTTTCGTTTTTCGTTGTATCGTTATCTTACTAGCTCAGACCAAAAATATCACACTTTTATTCTAACCTAAGTCCTAAGTCCTAAGCCGGAATACCGGAAAACCATACATATACTATTCCATTAACAGCTGCATAAAGCTAACATAAAATATTAAATCCAATTATAGTACAACAGTACAAATGCACGATTACAATAAAAATGTTCATATCACAATACATAATGTATTAAATAGTTATTAACAACATTTCTAAGTTTTAACACGTTGATTGACGAACTACAACTGCAACCAGTATACATTGAATTTCGTAACTGATGAAACAGATAGTTGATCTATGAAGCTGATGATCGACACAATAGAATTTAATAAAACTAAAGGTTGAAATATAATTAATAATTATGAAAGTTTAGATTAACTTTCTTGAATAACCTATAGGAAAAATGTAGATAGTTATCGGTAATTCATCGGTGTGCTATTTTAGATTGTTATTTGAATAAGGACATGCTAGGTATATTTTCCGAAAAACATAATTTCTTGGGTGACGGCGTGTCATATAACATTTTATATGAAACTGTTCTGCTCGATCCGTTTTAAACCTGCATAGTTGTAGCTATCGAATTTAGTGTGCGGTAAGGGTGGAGATGCGAAAAAGGATTTTGTTCTCCGTCCTATTCCATAATACGCGTGTTGCAGTGTACGCAGTTGCAATGATTGTACTTACAACTATGTCTTATTATTCCCTGGGTTGTACCGAAAAGAATTTCTATTGCCTGCTGTATCGCAAGTGATTATATTATCGTTCAGAGGTTCCACTCTGTTCGATGTGCAATTTATTCCGATCTATACAACAACCGTGTATTTATAGCGAACTTTTTTGTGAAATTTAATATACTACGTTTTGGAATGTGCATTGACTGTTTCGTCAACACTTAAATCCAATATTTAATTACAATCAAAATATGCCTGAACTGTATTGGATACGTATCGTATAAGCGCAGTGTCTGAATTCCGCCTATAGCTGTTGAGGTTCGAGGAAGTGTTCGGCTAGTAAAATTCTAATTCCTCAATATACATGAAAATTTAATTTAACTGGTTTATCATAAAATAAATGTTACTTTTATAATCTAGGAAAACATTGCATGAATTATTTCTTTTTATCTTAAATATATTCTCCGAGAAGTATAAAAATTTAAAAATCATCGTTCCGTCGAAAATTTCCATAGAAGAAAGCATTGTCACATAGGATTAACATTTACGCTTACATACTCATTAATAATGTAATAATAGTAATATGTCCAGTTTTGACAGTTGCAATTTTTAGATAAATTTATTATTAAATAAAACATAGAGGTTTTTTATTCATTCATTTTTTGAGAAAACAACTAAGGGGACCTAATTTGAAAACTGCTTAAGATCCATGAGATTATGAGTCGAGTCCTACAAATGCAGCTCAAGAATAGAAGTCTAATCAGCCAATTTTCATTTTCTTCTATAGTCCCGTGTACCAATTTTGTATAATCTAATTATAAATTTATTTGTACAAGAATATTTTTTTCAGCTCCAATTGAAGATCGAATTAAATGTAATAAATGAGATAAAAATACCGTATTCTGTGAAATTCCATATTATATTATGTACAACGTATTCAGGAAATTAAACACCGCAACTCTATTTACACCAAAACATCCGTCATAATCTTCGCGGAAACATCACAGACTTTTTCCAAGTATAGAACTAAAACAGATAAAATATTTACTCTAGAAAACTTATTTCCTTCGTAACATAAAACGTGATGTTAATTATTGCAAACTTAATAATTGAAAAGCGAGAAAAAATTATTTATTATTGTTCAACAATAAATTGAAAGACGTTGATATTTTTCATCCTGCAGTTAATGAGTAAAGTTAACAACGTCACCATGTCTTCAGTGATTATTATTGATCTGATGTTATTTTCTGAAAATATAAAATATAACTGTACCAAATTAATTTAATTTACTCCTCAAATATTATCAATATTCAGTTTTTATATTAAAGTATAAAATATTAGTGTTTTCAACTACGTTTAAAGAATACTTTTACATGCCGATTTATTAAAGGGCATATATATTATTTTTAAGTACCTACTAATTACTAATAAACGCCATACATAATACAAACTAAGCTATACTTACAACCTTTTATTAAATGCGATGATTTAACAATTTTCTTAATTGAAACTAATATATTTCAATACTCTCTGAAGTGAGTTAAACGTTACAACTGTCCAACTCCCATGCAATCACTACAACGTACCCTTACACTTTTATTCATATTTATTTTACCGCATATATTCGTTATAAATAATGTAAATATACGGAGGAATAGTAATTGTATTTAATTTAATTTCCGCTGGGTACTATTAACTTGTTATTAAATAAAAATTGAATTGAAATAAATAATTTACAATAAATTGAAAGTACGTTAAAGCTTTTTGATTGAATTTGTATTTTTATTTGTTCATAATAAAAAAAATCAATAAAAACCTAGTCAATTTTCTTACGCAAGTAATTTATTTTATTCTATTGGTCAATTCAAACTAATGATAAGATTTGGTCCTATATGTTATTTGTTTTACGATTTTTATGGTGAAAATACAGTATATTATAAAATTTGGGGTATTTTTTCTCACTACGAGGATCAAAACTGCCATATAAACTCGTAGTGCTGATTTCGTTTTCTTATAAAATCTAACAATGAATAAAAAAAAAAATCTCGAGCATTTGCTATTTCGGATGAAATACGTTTTTATCAGGGAATAAATACAAGAGAAATATTTCTCAATTGCTCAAAGTCAACGTTAAACGAAGCATAGTTTTAATATACTACTTCATTTTATCTACAACAAAAGTGAACGTATTAATTTTGTTGCTCCTTATTAAAACGCCTTTATTAATAACAAACATTTTTCAACACAAATCAAATTGTTTCTTTTGAAATATAATATGTAGAAAATAACAGCATTAATTTGATAATTTATACCAAATTAAGAATATTTTACATTAACATTGAATATAATATAATTAATAATAATAAAATATATAATATAATAGAGTTAGAAATATTATACCGTGGAAAAAACTACGAAACAAAAGTCAAATATTTCAATATAGTAATAGTATTAGGTACAGATTTATTGAATATTATAAACTTTTATAAACTCTACGGATACGTAAAAAATACTAAAAACACTGAAAATGCTTCAAAGACATCTTGATGGGGATGTTATTACTTTTAGTTAAATTTTAAAATAAACAAAATAAAATAAACATACATATTAGTTTATTATAGTGCAGTACAAGTACTGCAATTTTTTATAGAAAAGGCTTGATTTTACATTGATTTATAAAATACAATAAAATTACTGGATTTTTGAATATTTTAGGAGTTATTTGTGTAATAGGTATTATATGTAGACTATTTACAAACTCAATAATTATATATTACCTATGAACATTTTATCACATATTGAATAAGTAATTCAGTGTGTTATATAATGTGATCTGGTCTAATCTCAGAATCAATTTTTAAATACAAGCATTAATCATTCGTTCTGGATTAAATAAAAATCTATGAAATTTAATGTATATCCATCAGCCTAGTCATGATCAAGCACAAACGATTGTGTATTATTGCAGTGTCTTACCATTATAATTTTTAATAAAACTTTCTGAAACTTTTTTAATATTTTCCGAAAAATTTAATTATGATTTTCTGTACCGTCTGTATGTGTCAGATCTTACAATTAGTTAATATTAATATATATATATATATATATATAATTATTTTGCATATTTGATTTTAATACATTGTTTTAATTTATAATATTTTGAGTTAAACTGAAACTATAAGCTGCTATTAAATAATTAATATAAATATGAATGTAAAATAAGTTTGAGAAGAGCATTTTTGCATTTATTCATTTGATAAGTTTTCTGTTCGTATACATCACGAATAAAGCAAGATGCACCAATCGTATGTATCATTGTGTAGTTGTATACATATTAATAATTATCGTCGGCAGTCATATTTTCTGAATCATTATTAATTAATCTTTGTTTAGTATAATTAGTATAAATATTGATTTATACCTACTCTAAATGATAAAGTACTAAACTCATTGTTTATGGTCAATAATATAAAATAATGTATAATGTCTTCTATATTGTTGTACTATAATATTGTATAATATCTACTTAAAATTGAAAACATTAATGTGTTGAGAGTTTTGGTAGTATGCTGTATTAACTATAAAAATTCCATTATTATCAACTATTATATAAAGTTTATAATGTTTATATATTATATAAACTATTATATACTATTATTAAGATTTAGCTATGAACGTAAATATTGTTTATATTATGCGCATGCCGCATAATACAGTACCATGCCTTGTGCATTAAAATATTAATAAATAAGTTATGGTAGTATCTATATATTATATAATTATAATACTAAGACTTAGTTTTATTTTAAAAAAAAAACTTTAAATTTTTCTTCACATTCATATTTATTGATATTATTAATTAACTTTAAAATTTACATTGTTTTAATTTTATATAATATATGTGTATTTAATGAAATGTATTTATTTTATTGTCTGCGTACGATACCAAACGCAATACGCTATGATCGGGCAAATAATAACGTAATAGTGAAACGTATCATGTATAGCGAAAAATTATTTCGTACTAACTACCAAATATAAAGTTTATATTAAAGTTAATAATAACCATTTAGAATTTCTAAAAATTACAAAATAATAAACAAATAAAATGTATTTTTTACTTATGGTGATATACCTTTAAACTGTGAACGCATTTGCGTGTCGTGTTTATTTATTAAATGAAAAAAGTACACTTAAAATATTACGCTCCTCTGCGCACCATTAATATTAAATTTCAGTGCGGCATCCAATATTAAACAGATGGAAAAACGTAATTCGATGAAATTGATATAGTCGTTGGCAAATCGTGGATCCCTTTCTCGACAATCTCAAATTCGATAAATTTACATTTATAAAAAAAAATAATAATAATAATAACGAATGAAAAAAAATATAGAAAAAGAACATATCGACCAGATTTTCGCATGGGTTTTTTTTATTTTCTCTCAACCGTTGTAAATTGAAGGGTCTGGATACGGGTATACCGGCCGCCCAATAACTCTGGACTAACGTTCCGAACGAGGTAGGTGTAGTTATGCATACTGCTGCAGTTTTAGTGGGCTTGTGCAGGGTTCACGCGCGAGCAGTTATGTGTAATTTTCAAACTAGTTCAATTATTGTATATTATGGTTTTACCGTTTTCGGTGAAACGATGGTACAGGCTAAGGTTGCGTGTATTGTATTGTATTTGTTTTTTCATCCCCCGAATCGGTGTAAAAATCTCTTGCATTGTAAGAATACAACCGGGTAAAGGTCATGTTGATCAAGTACACGTGCCGGTTCCTGTGACCCGTTGACGCTCGTTAAGCCACCAAACCGTTAGCATAGAGAATAATATATATTATGTACAGCCAGTGGCGAGATGTCAACATTATTGTTCAAAGGGCCGAAATCAACAGCAATGCGAAATCAAGCAAAGGGATCTCGTGATTATTGTTCGCGGAGGCGATTCTGTGGGACATTCGAATATTCATTATATTCTATTCAATAACAATATTCAATGTTTATACTACTATGATGTACAAATACCATAATTCGGTTGTAGATTTTTCAGTGGTTGATTATTTAGATTTTTGTAACTGTATACTCTCTAGTCATTTAACGTCAGTACATATAGTATATTTTTATTCGATCTTCCAAACCTTACCTGTGGTTCCATGGATTATGAACAGTAATTTACGCCTACTTTTGAATCGCTTTTACGACATGTTCTCCGGTTGTCCGTCGCACGTTTTCGTTTGCCTTATACCTGTAGCACACCTCATGTAGTATTACGATTAATTATTATCACATATGTAGTTTGTATTAAATGCGTGGACATTTACCGTCATCATTGCCATTTAGATAGTGAAATGTACGAGTATTGTTTCCAATAGTGTATAAGTACTATATAAAACGTGCGCTCGTATCCGTATACAGTGTAATTCTATGGTTGTAATTTTTTTCGGTTTAGTATTACCTCTGTGCACGTTCGTATGTTATATTCTATATGATAATACAATGAGTATACACGCACCACGAAAACGAGTAGAACATCAGACCGTGGTGTATTATGTAGGCATTTTACGGATTCACTCTGTATATTATAGTTATATGAAGAACGTACGTTTCCTCAAATCAATGTCCAAAACATCAATCGATAACTATTCATATACTAGTTTTCATATCTATGCCTTCAAATGATTATAACGTTTTATAATGGCCCACTGCTGCAAAGGACGTAATAAATTTTCTTCTGCGTGAGCGTTTAAATAAATATCCCGTACTCGGCTGCAATTATATACGTAATATTATAGTTTCCTCATTATTTCTGTTCTACGGTTAGAGGTATTTTATATTTATAGTACGCAAAACTTTTTACTAATAGAATTGCGATGCACCCCCGATAAGGCTGGTGTACAAATATTTAACGACTAAACCCACCGCACAACAAGATACCCATATGGTATATAACATATTATATAGTAATAAATAGTTTTTACCAAGGTTGTTAGCGAAACTGTAAAACGTTCAGGCAAAATATATGTTATCCGTTATGTCGACATCTATCGGATCACGTTGATCGAAATCTAAATCATGACTTTTATTCATTACCTAATCATTATATATTAATTTATGTAGTTTATACTTTAAGTTAAGAATTACATAAATATTTTGTAATAACTATTTTAAGTCACTATTTGTAATGTATAATATGTATATACAAATATATATATATATACTTTTTTTATGAAACAAAAAACCAAGTTGTAAATTTTTTTTTAGTTGACATTTATAAGTCCATGGAACACAACATAAGTTCATTCTAATAAATAATTAATGATTATATGATTCCATTCGTTCAAAGTTTAAGTATTGACATTGATTTTAAAAGTCTACACTATTTAAATCTTTATATTTATTTATGTACCTATATAGTATTTATATTATATTATTTGCACATGGTCAAAAATGTCCGTTGATATTTGATAATATTAACCTATTATTTTGATGTCGACCGTATTTAAAATAAATTCTATGAACGGCTATCAATTTTCTGTTTAACAATAAAACATTCTGTCGAGTCGTCAATACAAAATATTAACGTTACAACTTCCAATTGATTTAGTATATTTCATGGTTGTTGCTTTCTAAAAGTTTTATCTGTTCTTTTTTTCATTTTATTTTTTATTCTTAAATCTCATTTGTCCCATGTTTTATACTCCAGTGCCGCAGTATAATGACGAAAAATATCTTATGTATTTTATGTTTTTTTTTTTTTTTTTACTAACCATTTTTACCAAGTATTTTCATTTAACAATGATTAAAGTTTACAGTCAGGAAAATTAAAAAGTTGGCTACGTTCAAGAAAAATCATTAAATATTTAGTTGTTTGAAATATTCCCAGTGATATGATTATCGTTTAATGGATAACAATAAAAATTACACAGCGCGTATATTGCTATTATAGTATTATACATAACAACTTATTGTGTAACCAATAAAAATACTTAATTTTATAATATTTTTCATAGGTCAAGTGGATCTATGGACACAGGAGTCACAAGGATGCCGTTGCAATCACGATTTAGTCAGGCAAGACTGCGCCTGCTGTGTACCACAAGGCGGATGCCAATGCGGAGAACTAGCGCTGAACCGATGTGCGCAATGCGGATTGGAGCAGCATTGCACGAACAGTAAGTGATATTTCGCTACTACTATATTATGTATTATTGTACTTATTTCACGTATGTATAAGTACTTATAAATTAACGTTTACCTAGACGATAACTATGGATGAATATAACATCATAACTTGGACCATATTTAATTTTAATGAGATACGTATCGATTAGGTTATGAAAACAATATATTATTATGTAACAAAAAAATAGGTTCTAAACCAGAATTACGTGTGATTCGTTTTATAGAAAATTGGTAATTCATTAATAATAAAACCAAATATGTTTTAAATGAATTTTAAACGTGTAATTATAGGGTGTTTCAGGATAACTTTACAAATGCAATAATAATCTTGGTTTCATTCATTAATTTTCACTTTTTCGTTTTTTTTGTTCATGAATTATATTGTATAATTTATACAATATAATAATATAATATATAATATAATATAATATAATACTATGTTACATTAAAAATCCATTTAACGGTTTTTTTTTATTTTGAAAACCTAAATCCTTAAATTTCAAATTTTGTTTTACTGTTAAAAAAAATTTTAAATGACCATTTTTTAATATGGATTTTTAGAAAAATGTTGATACTTAAAACTCTAATAAACGTTTATCCTTTCATTCTCTATGACTTTTTAAGTCTGAAAAATAGTTATCTATAATATTGTGTGTCAAATAATTTTACCACACAATATTGTATATCTCCATTAATTTCCATAGAACCTTATATAATCTTGATGGATTGTACATTAATTCTTCTTATTAAATTCAAATTTTCTAAAAATTTAAATTATCATAATAAATTAAATTTTCTAAAAGTTTAAATTATCATAATAAATTAATAACCGAATTTTAAGAAGTTATCTATCTAAATACAATAATCTTTCTAAAAATCCGGATAACAAAATGGCTATTTAAATTATTTTTTTTATATTTTTAAATTTGAGTTCCATAAGAAAAAAAAATAATAATGGACAGAACAAAAGTTATTGCATTTGTCGAATCATCGTGAAACATCCTGTATAGGTATATACATATATATTTATGTAAGTATATTGTATTGTCTTTTTGTAATCTTTGTAATCTGACACCTCGAATACAATCCGGCTTTTTTATTAGATAGTAAGTAAATATCGTACATCGTGCAATATTATTGAACTGTTGTATGTACATTGTACATGTTTCAAATAGTGTGTTTTCAGTCTGTAAAGCTATTTACTGAAATCGTTATTTTTCAATAAATAATTCCGTCTTAATCTGTCTTCAGTAATCTGTCTTTTTCGAATGTTGGAATAACATTATATTAGTAGACACGTATAGGAGTTGTCGCATCATCTAAATGTAATAATAATAGTAATAAAACTGCGGTATTTAATATTACGGTAAAACAAATATAAAAAAAATAAAAAAAATAAAAAACAAAAAAAAAAAAAACAATAATATGCTCTTCTTTTTCGTATAAAAAAAAAATAATCAAAATCACGCCGCGACCGGAGAGTAGATTTAAATTGAATTTAATCGTGTTTCATGACGAACGATGACGATAATGATGATGGTGGTGTTTACGCCGTGCTGCAGCGAGCGAATCGTCATCTACACCGCCGGCGTTCCGTGAGCCCTTTAACCGCGATGCACGTGCGTATATTTAAGTGCGGCGCGGCATCTTATTCATTCGAGTAGCACTTTAAGACAATGCGTTCGTTTGTTTGAAACCAATGCACAACTGACTATAATATTTATGGAGAAACACATCAAACCACTATAATATAAACCTACACGTGCATTTAGGAGGGACCGGAACGAGTGTACATATATACGTGTGTACATAAGTGTATTGATATGCATGTGCAGTGTGTGTGTGTGTTTGCATTCACTGGCACTGGTCACTGAACGCACTACTATGATGTTCAGAGAAATACATACATAATATGTATTATATTATGGTATGTATAATATACACAATTACTCTGTATTATGGTGTTTAGTCGACAAATCACTTTGTGGTTGTTAAATGTACCGGTCAATTAGGCAAAACAAAATGATTAAGCACAAATGCTTTTATTATACCTACGTTGCACGCGACCGTCTGTGTATATATGTATATATACGTATAAATATACGTTGATTCATACGGTGACTTATTGAAACGGTTTGCAGTGCGTACGCGGTAAAATGGTAACTGCGTTGAAAATGAATGGTCGCACTTACAATTGAGTGTTCTGGATATCGCGTGTTGTGTTTTTGCCGACGGATAAAAATTACCGAGAAAAAAAGACCAATAAAACCGGAAACCCGATACGAACACTAAAATCTCTCGTATATAATGACCCTATAATACTGTGCAGTACCTACTTATATGATAATTTTTTCCTTCTTTGTAAATATATATTACTGTGTTAAGAAATAATTTTCACTTACTTTGTTTGTTAATATTTAAAACCTATTTGTGACCTACGAAACACATCACTGTATTTACTGATACAAACTGTTGGTATAAATGTATAACAGTCCCTTTATTGTTCAGAATCAATTCATTATTCATATCATCGGGTTTTTAAAAAATAAAAAAGTCATATTCTATAGTTATTTTATGTTTTTTTTTTACTTAGTTCGAGTACTAACGTTAAACGACGATTAAAAACAACTTTCTTTATACATTTCCTAACGAGAAGTCTTAATTTTAAATTTCGTATAATAATGATTATTTTAAAATAAAACTTATATTGAATTGTATATCAAATTAATAAAACTAAATGTCCATATGAGTATCATAAATAAAATTATTTAAATTTCAAATGAGAACAATTTAAAAACAAAATATGACATTAAAATAATTAAAATTAATGTTATTACATTATTTTACTTTTGATATCAGTTGAGTAGGTACTATATTGTAAATATATAAGAGAAGAGGGCGTTAGCACTCTTGCGGAAATTACACAGTTGATATAATATCATGTATATAAATATTATGTTCACATAAAACAGTTTACTCTTATATTAATGGATTAAATGATATATATATATATATATATAAACATGTGTTATATATGCATATGAATTGGTATAAATTTTTTTTATTTATCTCTTTAACTAGCAAATAAATATTTTATGTATCGTAGTGCATTAACTATTTGTTTGCATTTGTTCTATAAAATTTTTATTTTTCGATTATAGTATCGTGTAATTTAATACCAACATGAATTATGATCAATATAACCAAAGTAGTAATTTTTTACTGTTTTAATGTGAAACTAAATAGATATATTAGGTATACTTGTGAATTTTAATAATTTGTAAACTACTACGAATGACGAGTTCTATATTATTTATATGTTGGTTTCTAGTTTACTTATGTTACCGTTGTAATGAACGTTGAATTGATTGATTCTGTTCATAAATTATTATTTGTATAATATACTAAATAAAAGGATTTCTTGACATATGAATCAATTGTTTTTTTCTTTGATAGATATTTATTTAATTTCTAAGGAATTGCCCAAAACCTAGTAACATTAAAATGCCAAAAAGGTCAAAAAGTAGGTACTCATGAAAAATAATGGCTTTATCTCATGTGTTTTGCGGTCGAACGAAACGAGATTTTGGTACCAGGCCAAAGCATATATTATAATCTAGACGACAGAGTTTCGGAAATGGCGTAGCGTAGAAAAATATCAACTGTAAAAATATACTCGAATTGTTTTGTCCTTAGGTTTCCCGCGTAAAAAATATTTTTCGTTAAAATTGAACACAAACAAACCACAAAATATAATATCTATAGTTTGAATATCATTATTACTTTTACTTTGAATTATCAAGAGAAATTGTAACATTTCTGTGAATAGTATAAGAGGAATTGATTTGATAATAATATTTGATAAGATTTGGTTTACTAAGTGAAGCTGAGTGTTACCACTGGGTGATCTCTCAATTTACATTTAACCATTGTTATTATATTTATCGCTTATCAAACGTACTTATTATACAAAAATTATGTGTATATTATTGTTGTGTAATTAGGTTGGGAACCTTGTTGTATTTATATATTCAGAGAGGTGTTTCAGGGCCCTTTACATTACATTTAAGGTGTAGCAAGAAAACATTTAAGAAATACCGTTCAAACAAAGGATAAAAGTTATATACTTTAATTTATTGAGTATAAATAATTGATAATTATGATTAGAACTTACGGAGAATAGTCATCCAGAATTCATCAGCTGTATCCGTAGTGTTAATAGTAAACTAATGAACTTTTACATGGTGTGTCATTTTCACATGCCTATTACATATTTATGATTTATATATTTTGTGTTTATTGTGTTTCTTGAATATATATTAGTAAATATTCTATGTTGTGTATTATTTTACAATTCCATTTATGTAGTGGATGTACCAATATGTTATACATACGATACAAACTGCATTAACCATATCGTAAAAACAATTTTATGCATTTCAAATACACTTTTTTTCAGAATTTTTGTTTGACATTTCGAAAACAAAAAAGTCAAACAAAATGTATAAAATACAATTAAATTTAGTTGAAATTCCAGCAATTGAATCATTTATTTATACCTAATGTATTTATTATAGACTTTGATTAGTTAAACTATTCATGATTTAATAAAAATGTAATAAGAATTTTTTTGAATATATTTTATCTATAAATATATAACCCTTAGTAAAATACATACAAAAATACCTTTCCTCAATGATTTTTATCTGTTAATATTCGTAGCTTTTACTGATATTTTATACATATATTTACCTATGTCTAATTTAAATTGTAAGTTCTTTGAAAATTTTTAAAACTTAGTGATTTTGTAAAATTAAAGTAAAAATACTCTCTTTGATTCTCAAGAACAAAAAGCAGTTGTAAAAAAATTAATATAAATTCACAATAATAAATACGTCATGTATGAAAAAATCAAGTGCAAATATTATTATAATCTCCTCGTTT
This sequence comes from Chaitophorus viminalis, assembly GCA_025469195.1. NCBI lineage: Eukaryota > Metazoa > Arthropoda > Insecta > Hemiptera > Aphididae > Chaitophorus > Chaitophorus viminalis. Next base: position 35,123 of record JAIPRK010000978.1, read on the forward strand.
CCATTGAAGACTATGGTTTAAGGTCTTAACAACCCCAGGCATCTCATCTTGCCGACTCCGAATCACACCTTGATCATATTGACCATACACCACTCTCAATCGTTCATATTTAACCTTTATATTTTTTTCGTCTAGATTCTAGGTAAATCAATCAATGCGACATCCAACACGTTATTTCTGAGTGTCTTGCGATTTCCGTTAAAAAATTATTTGAGTCACGTTTCAGTTCTTTCAGTATGAATCTAATTATCTGATATCTACGTGTAATCATTCGTTGTCAGTTGTTCTCTTCACGTAGAACTCACTATGTAATATTATGTTCATTTTAAATTACGGCTATTTCAAAATTATAGCACATAATATGATCGTTTTTTAAAACAAATCTATATAATCAAACAATTTAAAAATAATAATAATTAACATGAAAATGCTCATGGTAAAACTATATTTTTCTTATTTATCCTAGTATCTAAAATATAAATTGAAAAATACTGAAAAGTTTATAAGACCAATAAAAAATTGCTTGAAATAACAATCTCAGTTCTTTTATTGTACAGTAAAATATCACAATTGTATCTAAGTAAATTAAAGTTAAAAAAAATTAAATTATATTTTCTTGCCTGTTGATATATTATTGTGTTCAGTATTGATTATTTAATAATATTATTATAACGGCATTTTGATAATATTTTTTTCTAGTATAAATATATTTGTATTCAAGAACATAATATTATATAACATTGAAAGAGGCATAAATAAATTAAACATACTTTGGAAATTCCCAACTGTGTACTTAGGATTTTGGTGCCTCGGGTATAGAATTAATTAGAAACCATTCCCTCGACAGCTAACTGACTCGGTCATTTTATATTGTCAGATAAAAACATTGTGTTTCAATATTATCCCAAAAACGTTTGAAGGAAACAAAACATTTAGTGCTTGAGGCAATCACTCCTTAACATCTCTAATTCTAGAAAGTTTTTATTGACCGGATATAAGATGTAAATGTAGTGTTGAATATTATGATGAAAATTAATGTTTCTATGATCAAATAGTATCTAAATAATTGTGATGTTAAAGATAATATCTTATAGTCTTATAAAAACACTATAGTTACTCAGAAATCATCTAATAATAAACTATTGTAATGTATACATTATAGTGAATAATATATTCAAATTAAATATTCATTATAAGTACACAATATATCCTAGTAGTATATATTAAATAAAGTAACATTCCGTTAAGTAAAAAACTCAAGGCCCATGGGATCAATTTATAGTGAAAAAATGTAATAGTTTTAATAAAATATACCATAATATAAGTTGATACACACAATAATAAAAATAATATTAACGAAAGAAATGTTTTTGAATATTAATAATTTAAGCACTTAATTTATTTATGAATTACGGATAATAAACTTGTCAAAAGACGTTTATTTTACGATTTCTCACTTTAACAATCTAAAAAATTGTTACTCATTAAATTAAAAATGGCATATTATACTATCAATTATTTTGTATTGAGATTTGGGTTTAGTAAACAAAGACAACACATTTGTTATTCAGATCTATATGTATAATAATAATTTAGTGTATGGTTAAAATAAAAATAGTAAAATAATGTATGGCTGTATTGGCTTAAATTATTATAGTTATATTATATTAAGCTTCAACTTCCAACAATTGATTTACTATAGTATTTTATTTTTTATATAGTACTTTTATATTTTATTGTATTATCAGTGATCACTATAATAGAATATATTTTATTTATTCGTAAAGTTAAAATAATATAAAGTAATTCAAATGTAATAGGATTATATTTAATTAAAATATATTAAAATAAATCGAGTTTTCGTGAATGTGATATAAATTAATGATTATTGATAATTCTATTGTTACAATTTATTAGAGTGATCACAATATTTTAAATGTAATATTAAGTATCTTAATTTTTTCTTTCTTTTTTCTGTTTTTTATCGTACAACCTGTAGTTGCGCTCAGGTTTAAACATTAATTTTTCAAATTGTGTAGTTTGGTATTTTAGTAATACAATATTTTTGTTCTTTTTGTCTTTATCTTCATAATATTTTTTTTAGTTTTATGTTATATATATAAGTCTTTAATAATTGTCGAAACATATGGTATCACCAATTTTATAGTATAAAAAAAAACTATCTTGATTAACTGATGTATCATCACGCATACATAGGGATAAAAATGGGTAACAACTACGGTTAGTTGTTTAAATTATTTATATAGTATTAAATATTTCATGAAGACATTGATATCTTATAAAAACGTAAACATAATTTTGACGAAGCTCGATCGAACACTTTTAAAGTTTTTTTTTTTTTTCCGTAGTCCACCGAATAAATTACCTTACTCAGGACGAAAATTAATTGAACATACAAGACAATTCAAGGTTATCGAAGTAGTTTAAACTTTTAAAAAATACAAAGTAACAGGGATCGGGGAATTCGGAGTTTTAAAATAACCATAGTTCACCTATAGAATATCCGTAAAAAATTCGAATTTTCTTTAAATATTTAAAAAGCACTTACGAAATTTAAAAAAATAATGTTATTTCTGACCCACATATTTCACTAAAAATAAATGATAAATACTGTAATTTAAAAAATTGTTCCAAATATTAATAATAAATAAAGATGCGTTCAGATAAACACTTCTATTTCGAAGGAAAAACCGCATTACTGTTCTTCTTAATAACAACGTTTCGTTCTATCAAAGTCATTTAATTTGTCAACATGAGGGAAATACATTCACTTATAAAAAATAATTTTCCATTTACTTCTACTATATCTTGCTTTTTAAAGCTGACATTTTCTAGTGTGAGTTAAAATAAAAGAAGTTCCTAGGTATGTAAATTTTCACCAAATCTTTATATTGGTGTTTTCTATACATGGTTAAGTTTTCAAAGTATTTTGACATATTTTGACTTATTTATAGACAATTTAAATTTTCGATTTTTGTAAGTTTTTTTTTTAAAATATCTATAAAATTTTTTTGGCTGTCCAAAAACTCTTGAAAATGTATTAAAAGATTAATTATAAGTTATACTAATTGTAACTAAAAATATGGGAGATGGTTTCTCTCAAATTTTTTTTATAAGCCCATAAATTTCAAATTTGTATAAAATATGTTAAAATCGCGATAATTTGCAAGTTATTTTGTAGTTGAAAATTCATAAATTTTTTTCTGTTTATACTTAAGGTTCAAAATTTTAACACTAGGTTGTTCGTAAGCTAATCTTAAAATATATAAAAAAATTTCTCCCGGACTTAAAAGAAAAAATTTAATGACTGTTTGAAATTTAAATTTTTACGAAATTGCATTATAATTCAATTTAAATATAAAATACTTTATTATTATATACACATTTTAGACAAACATATCAACTCCGTTCACAATCTTTATTCGTATACAATGATATCTATCATTGCATTCAAATTTACAAATCCATTGTAATAATGACCTATTCTATAAACGAGGTGTACTCCACCCCCAACTGTACAGCAAAGCGAGGCCCATCCGTTTTTTCTTCTTTGTGTTCCGTTAATTTATGAGAAATAATACATAATATAATATGTATATGTATAAATATATAGAAAAATATTAATTTAAAAGTATTTTTTTGCGTTTTATTCAGTGAACAAATTAAGAGTGCTTACGTTGTGGTATCATTATTTAATACTCAAATTAAATTAAATATCATAATATTTAAATTTGTTTACGGGCACACGTGGTCACAGATTTGCTATCTCTGTTCTATGGTATAAAAGTTTCATTGTAATAAAACCTGTACTAGAGTAAAATTGGTTAAGTTTAACTTCACTAGAAGTATGTTCATACAAAATTTTTTTAAGAAGTGCATTTACGTAGAACTATGACAAATTAACTAGAGAAGTCTATAGCCCATGTACATTATTTAAATGTTATTTTTATCATTAAAGATCTCTACCTAGAGTTACATTAAAAATAAAAAAAAAACATTAAAATATAGTGTAATTGAAAGTATTGCTGAAATATTAAGGTATATAATTTTCATTTATAAAATATTGATGAGGCATAGAGTTCCAAAACTAAAACTGATTGGAGTTTAAATATTATTTTTATGACTAATGTAGGTATATATATATATATTGTTTTCCAAGTTCTTATACTTATTAAAAATATTGATAGTTAAGATTTTGAAAATGTTTTAAAATCCTGATAATTAAATATGATTAATTATAAAAGTACTAAGTACATTAGTATTAAAAGTTTTTAAAATTAAAATTGTCTTCTTACGCCGTACAACAATTATAAAATGTAATTAAAATATCTGAAAATTATAAAAGACCCAAAATTATGGGATAATATCTAACACTTTTTCGTGGTGTTGTAATGATCAAGTAATATCTCGATATTTGCGTAGAATGTTATTCTCGTTATTGTTTAACCATAAAAGTCATGAATGTAAAACGTTTTTTCTTTTGGCAAAACAACACAAACAAAAAATCATATTAATCGCATTACAACTGTCATGCAAAACTCGTATACTGATTGTCAATAAATCGAGAATTGTGGTATTGATTTGGATACTCGATTTTGATTGCGGACTGTAATGAATTGTTTGGGGAAATGTTTTAAATAAACGGGTCAAAAGACAATGCGTCTGTCCCACCATGGTAATATATATCTACTGACTCTTGCCCCTCCCATATATAAAGGGTATCATACCAAAAGTATGCCTATGAAATATAAAGCTATGGCACCAAAGTTTAATTTTTAAATGAATTGGATTTTTTCCGATACATACTCATTTATGTAAGTGCAGGAAACGCTTCTGTGGTATAAAAATGAATTTTGTATATTTTTTTAAAAAAAATATGAAAATATCTGTAGTACATACTATTTTATTAGTCTACTAATCTACTTGCTGTATAAAGTGGTTTTAAAATTTAATTTTTTTCAATATTGAATGAGATGTAAATACTGGAAAAAACTCGTAAGGGTTCAAACAATTTCAAATGTCACTTTATGTAATTTATATTTTAAATTTGAACTATTAAAATTTGATGTATAAACAATTTATAAAATCATGTTTATACTGTTATAATTTGAATATTTCAAAACAGTAATTTATTACTTAAAAAAAATATTATGGTTAAACAAATTATATTTAAGACGGCGCAATGTATAGGCAAAAGTAGTACATAACTGTTATGGTGGATAATAATATATTTTACTATGATATTATTTTCTTTATCAATACGGGGATATTACACATCTACATTAAAAAGGACAATTGATTTATTCAAGCATCTTGTATTCTAAGAACAATATATTATAGTTATATAATATAAGTGAGCACCTCTCGAATCTTTGAGATATCCATTGTATATGGAAATTATGCGATTTCATTCCTAACTATAAAAAAGTATTAACAACAAACATTATAAAATCAATAGAACTCTTAATTTTTTAATAGTTCAAAGTATAAACATTGATAAAGACTAAATCTGAAAAACGAACTTGAATATCTGAGTGTGAGCTCTGCCCTCTTATAGAAATATTAAAATAATAAAGATATAATAATACGAACTCTGTTAATTTTTATAAATGAAATTCCAAAGTATTTTATGGTAAGACATTAAAAGATGATCGAATATTTATGTGACGATTATTATATGTATGTGTTAAATAATTGAGATCGTATGAGAAACAGTTTAGTATATAAGATTCATTGTACGTCTGTGTGCATATAGTTTTAAAACGGTCGTACGCTGTAGACAACTTCGATGGTGGTATCATGACAATGAATGAATTTCGTCTGTATCCCCTGTTCCCGCATATTATGTACTATCATACGAAATAATGTCCTTGTGGTTTCGAACGTCGTCTGCAGGATAGTATAAGCATCTCGAGGAAGTCAAAAGTGCTCATCAAGCGGGCGGCGAACGTGTAATTAAAGTAGTATACACTTTCGTATATATACTAATGCTCTATATATTTTAGGCTGTAGTTGTGGTTAGGTGAACGGGAGGAGAGCAGATGTGTCACAACAAGGGAATAGAAGCACAGCTCTTGCAGATCGCGTGCGGTTGCCATTATGGTCGATTCTGCGCGACATCACACGCTGTGCAGTTCAATAACCACAACGAGAAGATGACCGAAATACTATACTAATAAGGTCTTGTACCAACCGCACATAAATAAAGACGCATAATGAAATAAAGCTGAATTATTATTATTTTTTCATAATATTACACTTTTGAGATTATTATTGATATTTTTTATGAAGTTTTTCTTCAGGTGAGTCCTCGATAAGTCATGAACCAGCTATCGATTGGAATTCAATTTGGTCCCGCCCCACGCGTTATGTCGTAATGGATATTGTATACAGGATAAACCAAAAACCTATTTTTACCGTACACAAATCAAATTATGTATAATAGTATGTAATTATCATGTGATTATGAGTTAAAGTTTTATACGATCGTTTTTACATTGAATCTAAATAAATTTAAAATATGGTCTAGCTATGTAGCTACTCTTTTTCTAAAATTAAAAAATTATCAACTGTGAAGTCTTTGTGAGTTTTTTTATTAGTTAACGTATATAGCACGTTTTGCATTGTCGGTAGTTTATGATGAACCGAGGTAAATTGAAAACCAAGATTACAGACTTTGATCGATTATCACCGAAAATAGCACACACATGTGCAGCATATCTAAACATTTTTATTCGGCGGACCGTGGCCTTGAGGTGAGTGTTTCGATTAAAACACATTACATATTACAGTGAAATCCCATTAAAACAAAATCCCCCACGACCCAATATTTTTTGTGCTTAGTACATCTCAGTTTTGTTCAATAACCGACCAAAAATTAATAAAACTTAATCGATATGTATAATGTGCGTAATAATAATATCATATATGTATAGGTAATTAAAACGTATTTAAGATATTCGAATTGAATCATTTATGAACGTTAGAACTTATAACAGATTATTATAAATTGATAACAAACAGTAATGATATGATACTGAATTAAATGATCTGCTATTATTATTTCATAATACTCGTGTACTTATAGTGTATCAATAACTACACAACTTACCAACGGGATTTTTAATTTCTTTATCATGCCATAAACCGACAATGTTCTGTACTCTAACCGATATTTATTTAATGTAAATTGCTTGATAGAAATAAGTTTTTCTTTTGAATCTTACTAATTCTACTTAGAATTTTATTCAAATGCTGACAAACCTTATCATTATATAGAAGCAAATGACTTGTTCATAAAATTATTGCTTTCAAAGTTACAAATCACAAACTCTATATGAATAATAATAAAAACACACTCGTATTAGGAACAGTCTGTTTTGTAAAACTTCCTCAACCCCATCCAAGGACGTATCATTAATCACAACAGGATGACGAGTACCCAAACAAGAAAAAGTTTGTTTTGCTTAAATTTCTGTTTTACACAGTTTGTGTTCTAATGATATTTTATAGTGTATACGATTTAAAAATTATTTTTTATTGTTTTTATGCTAAGTAACCTCTATGAAATCGATTAATTATCACAATAATAAATAGGTCAAATTTTAGAATACTATATGAATATTTTTAGTTCCTACAAATAATAATAAATTTATCAATTGAATAATATTAGTTTCTTTAAATGCATTTAAAATTGTTTAAACAAAAGTTTTTTCTATCGTATTTTCAAATAATTGCGTAATAAATTTATAGTAAGCTTCAACACCATATAATATATTATTTTAAAAAGTTGATACTAAAGTATTATATTTAATATTTATGTTTTTGAATTACGTATTAAGTCGTATGAAATTCACCGTTATAATAATAAGTTACATTATATATAAAAACGGGAAAAAAATTATTAATATATTTTTTCCTGTTTACATCTATAAATACGAACATTACGGTGCATAAATCTGTAATGTGACTTTCACAATCTCATCGTGCATGTTTTGTAAATTTACCAATTTTTATGTTTTCCTCGCTCCTGTTGGTGAATAATAGTAAATTGTTTTATTAGTTCATTCATTGCATTTATTTTATTATTTTTATTCATTAAAACATATTTCAATTTAAACATTATTCTATTTCTCGAAGATTAAATGCTCCCTATATACCTCTTCTTCTTCATTTGTTATCGTATCTGATGTCTGATTGAACCCGAAAATTGCATTAAAAATGGACAATAAAGATGTTACTACTGCACCATTGCTAGTATACTCACTTATGTATACGTACATAAATTGAATTATACATATAACCATTATTTAATCATTCAAATAATCAGAATCATTTATACAGATATATATTCAAATTGAGATGTTATAAATTAAAAAGAATTATAATAGTTGATAATGTATATAACGATATTGATTTACACGTCGTGGATTGCTAGTCATGGATTGGAAAATGATTAAAATGTTACACACTAGTAAGACTATCAGAAAGGAAATGTACATATACATGTCGACATTATATTTAATCGAGTTTAGTATTTTATTTTGTGTATTTATAAGTATTTTTATTCATCCATCTTAATTTTCATACTTTCAGAAATTAAAATTTAGTGAATTAATAAATTTAAATCAAATGTTCATTTAAATTAAATGTTCAAGTAATTTGACTATATTTACTACAATTTCCAAAGTTATGATATTATACATTGTCGATATTATTTAACAATGAACTGTTCAACAAAAACCATGAAAAAAATTGCACAATTATAATGGTTTTTAAAACGCTTCTATATCACGTGTTTAAGAATAGAGTTATGTTGTTTACACAATACTCAAATATACATGATTCAAATGTACACATTTTAGCTTATTGACTCGATTGTTTACCGAAGTTTTTTTTAGCAATGATAGTAGTTGGTATGTTCTAATTGAACAAGGAAATCCCTCGGGTCCTCTTTCCCCACGAATTTTAATTGTGTTGAGATTAATAATTCTTTAAACCAATTATTGAACGGGCTTTAGTATATTACTTCAGTATTTCTGTATCCGTTTTATTGTATTGCTCAATCAAATTGTAGGTACAAAAAAAAAACATTACTTATTTCTATAAATAATTATACACCTTTAAAATACATTATATTTATTGAAAACAAAATCATAAATTACGTAATAATTATAATATATTATAACGTAATTCTGTCATAATTAGAGTAATCTATGCGCTGATATTTTAACAAGATGCCCTATATAAAATCAATTGGGTATTATACATAATATGTATTATGTATCGTTAGCGGTATCCGTCCAATTAATTAGGTTGATTGCTTGGTATTTTTTACAAATCCTTACTCGATAAATAAAACAATGAATAAATAAATATATAAATAAATAACAATAAATAAATAATTAATCATGTAATATTATATAGTATATATGTTTCTCGTGATAACATTTGCATTATATTCCACAGATAAAACGTAATCGGGGCAGATCTGTAATGTGAAATTAACAAACCACAGTACAACAATGTTACGTTTATCTAAGAAATATTGTAGTATGACATAATGTCAAAAATGGTTTACATCAATTATGTGCTACGGGCAGACATATGTGATATTTTTTGGTTTTAAAAATTATTTTAATCTCTTCCTGTTCACAGCATGTTTCATTCTGGTAGGTGTACTCGCGCATGTATACACATAGATTTATATTTGCATATTTTGTTTTTTTTAAAGGTTTAAGTACTATATTATGTATATATGTATATATATTTTTTATTTACTTGCAACGATTGCGTTATGTTGGGTTAAAACAACTCTGTAAATATTGAATTTTGTTCGCTATTAAGTAAGTCAACTAAAATGTAAAACTGTTATGTTAATCACTTTAAGGATCATGAATCCTATTTTTATTTTAATTTTTTTTTTCTATATTCTCATATTATACCTACCATATGAATCGTACATTTTTTACGTGTAATGAAATTATAATTTCACCCGCAAAATATGTATTCGAGTCGTGGGTATAAACTACAGATTAATTAGATGTTGTAAGTATAAATAATCTATGAACTATTAATAATATGCGTCACCTATTGTAGGTGTTAGATTAAGTATTTGTTTTTATGTTTTACATAAATTGTATCAAATATTTTACCATCACAATACGTTTTTGTGTTTATCTGCTTTACGATTTACTTTTATAATATGTATTACTTATAACTTTTATTACTTCTAAATAATAATATGTTCAACCACCCTAACCAATTCTTAAGGATATTGATATTTAAAGAGTATGGTTTAAAGTATCAATTTTTTTTTAATAATCTAGTAGTATAGAACTAGTGAAAACTCAAACTAATACTTTAAAGTACACTCTTATTCTAAAAGAAAACATTGCCAAGACTTACTAGAATGACTGTGTAACAAAATATACATCAAATTTATATCTGTGCCAAGCTAATAAGAATAATAAAATCTAAATATGTGAATACAACATCATTACGATTACATAATATATATTCTCAGAACAAATTTTTACTTCGAAATTTACTTAAATTCCTAATCATCATTCAATGCGTACTTCACGAGAGGAATAAATTCGTGGTTCAGGTACTGTTTAAGTATATTTACATTTTTTTGCATATTAATAAATGGTATTTCCTATAAATTATAGTATTTTTATATTATATTCAAATATTTATTTATACATGTGACTTGAAAATACAAATTTTTTTTTTTTTCATTTGTTTGAAAACACAATATTTGTACAGCTATATAGAAGCATTTGAAAAATATAGAACCAGATTTTTTGTAAATAACAAATAAGTATTCTTACAGTTCAAAAATATTTACATAAGAATCATTAAAATATAATAATTTTCTCTTGCCATTATAAAATGTTGAATTCAAATATGAGGATTATGTACATAAATATTTTTGTTTAGCTCTTTTCCCTACATAAACACATACCTACGTCGAAATAAATACAATTATTGAGGTGTAGGTAGTGCTTGACGTTAGTGCCTTGTATTGGACCACATAAAATATTCATTTTTTTATTTTTTTTTTTTACTCAAAAGAAAATTACAATCTGTGGTGGTATTACACGATAAGAAATTTTGATGGTTAAAACCGAAAAATATAAATAACATGAAAATACAAATAGGAAGAGGCCAATTTTTTGGTTGATTAACCTCATAACAATAACACAGGATCTAATAGGTCTCTTGGCTAATTTCTATCTAAGCGACAAAATATGTTGTTTGGAATTGTTATGGAGAACATTTTGTGAATAAGTGGGTTAGGATGGTCTTTTAGTTTTTGATGGAATTTTTTATAATAAATTTTGCTAATTCTTTCACAATTGATAGTTGAAGATCTTTATGAAGATTTTGGGTTTTTATGTACCTGGGTGCGTTAGTGATGATTCTCAAAATTATCGACTGGAACGATTGTAATGGCCTAAAGTTTGATGGTTTTGCGGGACCCCATATTGTATACTGTATGACCAAACTGGTCTAATTATGCTTTTGTATATGAACATTTTTAAGAAAAATTTAAGACAGAAAATATTATTGTTCAAGTTCTTTGAAATTAATAACGGAAGGACAATAGTATTTATATGAATCATATAAAATATGTAAATTTATATTAAGGGACAACAAATTATGCCACTAATTTCATTATTTAAGTTACCTATGTGTTTTAACTATTGAATTAAATAACATATATAGAGCTTTGTTCTTAATCCAATATAAAAATAAACTATAGATTATTACTATAAAATATTAATTTATTTTACATTTTTAATGAGGTAAACAAATTAATATTTTTTTCGATCTTAATTCTAGTACATGTATAAAAAAATATGGAATTGGTGATGCATAGGTACATGTAATATATAAATATATATATATATATATTAGTATATATATTACATTCAAAAATTTTCGAAATATTAGATCAACATTTTTAATATACTTTTAATTGTATGAAATATTATTTGTAATTTTTACTGTTTTTATACATAAGATCAATACATAAGAGTATCTCACATCAATATATTATGACAATATTTATTTTGTATTACACTCAAATGTTTAGTTAATTCAACATGAATTATAAAAACTATGAAAACGCAAAGAAAAATATCTCTGTATATTTTAAATGTTATTTTTTCTTTGCATTGCTATTTATTTAATTTTTTTTGAAATAATTAAAATCCATATACGTGTATCAAGCCGTTTAATTAAAAATAATAACTGTATTATTTTGAACTTGATATTTTTGTAATATGGCTGTACTCGTCGTATTACTTATACAGGCTTACAAAGTGATAAATTTTAAAACAAACTATTATTTATGTATTACACAATTTTTCATACAAAAATATAACTAAACATTTCAAATACCTATGTATAAATATACAAAAAGAAAAAAAAATTTTGTAATACTTTTTATAAAAATCCTTGTTTGCTTTTATATATTTATTATATATTGTTTGTACGTATAAAAATATATCACCTAAAGTAAACACAAATGTGAATTGAATATTTAATAAAAATATGTTTTTAATCATTGAATTATAAATATAATTTACAACTTCATACAAATAAATGTTGTACAAATTCATTTAGTAAATATCATGCGTAAACATAAATTGGGGCCCAATGCCCCATTGGGCTGTTAAATTTATTATATTTACAAAATAATTTTGTAATATTTTATATATAGTGCGTAATACTATATTAAATTTAAATATTATATAATTTATTTAAAGCAAAGGCACATGAGAATAAATCATTGGAAGTGAATTATTATTTTATTATTATTGAATATAAAACATGAATCATTTGAATAGACTAATTTTTGAAATGTTATTACTCCATAATGAATATAATATGAAATAACAATATGAAATTGTTAAGCATATCTTAGCATATAACTCACAGGACACAAAGTTAAAATGGAATCATTCCCACTTCATTACTACAATGGTTTTTAAATAAACGTAACGTAAATAGTATTTCTGAGTGTAAAGTATGAAGTGAAGCAGAATGCCTTACGTCGTATATGCTATATGCGGAAAAATAAACATTATTTTTGGATTTAATGTTAACCTGGACTGGATAAAAATTTAAACAGACGAAACGAATTATTTGATCATATTGCTTAATGTACCTATGTATAATTATGTAATGTAAAACGTGCTTTAAATTATTACAAAACTGATTTTGTCGTTTAACTTCAGTATACACGTCGTGCTATGCGTTTTCAACGAATAAGTTTTTTTTTCTTATGCGTACAACGTTCCTTGTCGTCACGACATTCAGTACCACACTATGGGTTTTTTCAAGTTTGTAGTTTTGCTAGTGGTTGGTAATTTTGGCGTCAAACCAGAATGGAAAAAACGCATAGTGTGTGGATCGTGTTCATACTATACGTGTTTAATCGAGACGTAAAACTTCTGCAGCTACGGTCATGAATTTATATTAGGTTACGAAATAAAATGTAAATGTTCAATTGGATTACTGTGACGAACAACAAAAATCAATTGATATGAGCATTATCATTTTATCAAAAAACTGACACTTAACACATTATACACTACGCTGCTTCGTGTGTATAATTATTTTTATTTGTGATGTTTGGTTCATGAGACAATAATATTACGCTTTTTAGCGACACCTAAGTATCTGTATAATCACACGCTTCGTCCGCCTGTTTCAGTGTGCAACATCACCATAAAAGCTGACCTACTACTGGCGCGGTCAAACTCGACGTTCGGTCAGATCAAATCTCCCGCGCTGTCTGGCCCGAATCATTGCTGGTACACGTTGGACCCCGGATACGACAGACGCGTAGAACTGCAAGTGTACAGACTCGTGCACGCAGGCCACTTCAACGGCACAAGGTAAACATCATAAACGACTAACTTGTGAATCAATAGTAGTTGTGTACCGTTAAAAATCATAACGTGTGACTATACAGTATTCTGCGACACATAACATCCATAATTGTGGCTTATGAGCTTGGTAGAAAACTCACCAGTGAGGCCAGTACTAATAATATTAATTAATCCAAATTTGGGTTGGGGGTTGGCCTTATCCTCGATTTAGTTGAGGCCGACTCAACTCTTGTGAATCAACTCCATCTAGATCACCACCAATGCTAGTAATAATCAAACAAATCGCAGTATATACAACAAAAATTATGACAGATTATTTTATACGTGTATGGCATTATTGCCATTTTTTCCCTCACTTACAATACCAGCTATGTACTGATTTATATTTTCTCCGTCTCAGATAAACATGTGTGTGAGTGTGTGTGTGTGTGTGTGTGTGTGTGTGTGTGCGTGCGTGCGTGTGTGTGTGTGTGTGTGTGTGTGTGTGTGTGTGTGTGTAGGTGCGTGCGTGTGTGCGTGCGTGCGTGTGTGTGTGTGTGTGTGTGTGTGTGTTTACTCTCCAGATTCGCAATAGGAATGCTAAAACGCAAACTAAATGGCTATGTAAACTCAGAGGGGGCTGTAGTGAAAGCTAATAATAATATATTTGTTGGTTATATCACAATTCCCCGTATGTTTGGCGTCATTTGCCTCAATATATTATTAATATTATAATTAACATCTGAATTTTTAATTATGAACATCAAATGACGTCGTGATTCCATTGTTAAAATTCAACAATCGAAACCTTGCTTTGGTCCAGAATTTGTCAGAAAACGTAATATTATTTTATTTCAAACTTTGATAACATTTATAAATTATGCTTCATAGTCTATACAAAAAAAAGGACAAATATATCATAAAATCAAAACTTTAAACACAGCACAATGGATCATTATACGAAGTTATGTCGTAAATGTAAAATAAGTTATAAGAATTAAATATATATACAGGATGTCTCATCCAGATTCACCTAGAGCAATATCATATCTTATAAGATTTTTTTTTCTTCTATTCCAACTCTTTGGGATAAAACATATTTTATTATTATTTATTACCTATGGAAATTAATTAAAATACTTCATTTAGATAAGAGAATGAAGTGGTTATAATATAAAATAATATTAAATAGTGGCATGGTGAAGCTGAATGGTTTGCCACAAGCACCTCAATACTGTAGTTAATCACCACCCGGTATTGCTAGCTGTCGAATGGGTAACCACATGACTCTTAGAGGCATTGGCTATACGCACATATACAACCCACGTATTCAATTTCCAATAGTTACTATAACATAAATGACATACTAACCAAAAACACACGTGGAGGGCTAATTGCCACCGTTGCCGGGCCCTCGCTAAAAAATATATCAATTATAAACATAAAAACATAAAATATAGGGAAAATAGTACTATATATTTCTATAAACTAATAAAATTTTTAAAGGCCTCGAAATTAATAAAAATTTAAAGTTGTACAATTAACATTATCAGAAATAAAACTTTATTTAAGGTTATATTTGAATTTTTCAAAAATTATTTTATATTTTTAACAAAGCATTTATTATGCACAACAAATGTAAAATAATTATTTTTAGCCGTGCATGTGAGGCATGAGTAAAAAAACAGAATTTTAAATTTCTCTATTTACACTGGAATTATTGCTCTGAGTAAATACCAACGGGATACTCTCCATGTATACATAAATATATTACATAATATGCTAAAGTTGAACATACAAACTTTATTTATTTATTTTTTTCCTCCGTTTAATCGTAGACCGAGTGGTACCTAAGTTGCCCAATGTTTCCACGTGGGAATAGACAAACTAAAACTAAAACCAGTAGCCAATTTGTATATATTATACACATAAATTTATTGATAATTACAAACAATAAGTGTTTATTATGAATCAGAATTATAATGTACGTGCAAAATTGTCACAGTAAAATATCTAGAAAAATGTAACTAAACAATATTGTTTTAGTTGAGTTTTAGAAATTTATTTTATTTTTTATTAAAAATATTTCATATAACTTTTATTAAATTCAATGATGAAAATAATTGTTATACTATGGATTTTCTAAATAAAAACGTATAAAATAATTATGCAAAACTCCTATCAAATGGTCATGGTACATAAAATAAATTACTACACCTCTAGAATAATTCAATAGCTATATGTAGAACAATAAATATCTGTATGAATATTATAAATACAAGTTTTTAAACTTTTTACACTTAATAGTTATATTTTGAAATTAAGTTAATAATTTTTTAAGCTAACTTACACATAACATAATATATCATAACAAACAAATTAACACTAATCATTTTTTTTTTTTTTTGTAAATACGTTTACTGTTATGTGATGAATAAGTATCAAAATGTACAGCAGTTTATTAAATTTTTCTTAAATTTTTAAATTTATGATCCACATGTTTTTATAAAAATACAAACGTTAATTTAAGAGTATGTTACCATTATTTTTTGATAGTTTAAATTAATTGTCTTTGAAAATTAAATTTAAATTTTTCATTCATGATTTTATTATTATGTTATGAACAATATAATATTTCGGAGAAAATTGAATCATTAATAACCTTTTTATGTAATACTTTTAAATGTGTTGTTTTATACGTATATATTGGTATTTTCTGATATTCATTCAATAACTAATTTTAACAATGTTATCATACTAGAAGAGACATTAAATGAAAAAATAGTTGACGTACTTAGTACTAAATCGAGGGTTCAAAAATTATAAGTAAGCACTTTTTTGATTCATGCAAATGTTGAAGCATAAACATATTTAATAAATATTGATTGATTTTTATGTTCATTATGTTGTGTTAATTCTTTGTTGTTGGGTTGTGAAGTAAGAACAATACATGTTTAAAATGAATTTAACCTCTCGTGTTTCTTAATTTATGATATTTGTAATATAATATAAAATACTCTTTATAGGAATTTCCTCAAAACAAAACGTACATTTTTCT
Source organism: Chaitophorus viminalis (assembly GCA_025469195.1). Taxonomy (NCBI): domain Eukaryota; kingdom Metazoa; phylum Arthropoda; class Insecta; order Hemiptera; family Aphididae; genus Chaitophorus; species Chaitophorus viminalis. Next base: position 52,088 of record JAIPRK010000978.1, read on the forward strand.
AGGGAGGCCGGAGATTTAGTACAGTCGCTAGTTTGTGAAATAAAACTTTAAGTGATTTGAAATAAAGAGAATAGCAGGAAGTTGGGACCTAATGTACGTCGCAAAAAAGCGACTACTTGGCGCCTGGTGAGATTAAGTTTCTAGAACTGCTGGTACATGGGGTTGTAAGAAAAATAGTTTTGTGCCAAAAAAAACAAGATTCAGTGGTTATATTAACTATTTGATGTACTAATCATGTTAAATATTATTGTACATTTTGCACGAAATAATCTAAATGAATATGAAGCAATGGGGTCAAAAACTAACTTAATAAGAGTTCTAAGGGGTGATCATAATATATTTATATATATGAAGTGCATCCACATATGGACTTATTTATAAATTATAATAAAATTTAACTATACCTTCCCGCTTCTGTCTATATAAGGATATGTTAATTTGATATGTTTATTAAGGTATGTTAGTATGTGTATCTTTAAGTTCGGTATTGATTACATGGAAAACAACTGAAGGTTTTCATAAAACGTTAGTGACATAACTATACAAACTTATGATTTAATATTAAAAAATAAAAAATAAATGGTGGACTATAGAGACTTCTAAAAGATACTAGTAATATAAATTGCTTTATTTTTTCATAATAATGAACTTTCTTCGTCCATTACACAGTAAAACGTACCATTTGGGTAAAATGTACGTAGATTTCTAAAACGTTTTACTGTACTGTGTACGTGGTTAAGAGCATCGATAATTTTTTCCCCCTCAGTTGCCTAAAGATGATTTTTTATAATGAAATAGTATTATGTTAGTGCATGTACTGACAACAACACAATGAATATAGTTTTTGTAATGAAAAAAATACGAATTTTCATCAATTCCAATCATCAATGACAATATTGTTTCATAATCTCATGTAACAATAAGCAATCAAAAACATTTCACATTTGTCATAAATAATGACATTTCTATACTTACTGACATTAAGCTAACTTAATACTTAGAAAAGTTCGTAAGCACATTGCGTACATTAATATGTATTAGTATCTGAGCTAGTGTTCGTTAATTACACACATTTGATGTTAAAACGTTGTCTGAATACTAAAAGTATTTTTTGTTTTATATTTTCCTTGAATAGTAATTATACAGAGGTGGCCAAAAGTCGCGCAACATATTTGCAACACGATTTGTAATAGTAAAAAAATTGTCAATAAGTTATGCTGTTGTACGTGAATACAATAACGAGACCACAGTTGCAATATGACGTAGCGGAAACAAAATGGAAGGGCGAAACTACGCCGCAGCGCACGTTGCCATACAGGCGGTAGGTGTTGCGCGACTTTTGGCCACCTCTGTATAAATTTTCTAGCATAACGTACCTATGTATGTTGAGAAAAATATGTAATAATTATTTAATCACTGTAAGTAAAATTTCTACAATATTTAATCCAAAACAATTTATTTTGATTAACAAATAGCACATTTAATTAAAACAATATTTTGTAGCTCATTTTAATTAAAGAGAAATCAGTATATATATATATATATATATATATATATATATTTAAAATATTGTAGAATTTTCACACAGCATTAAAAAGAACCGCATGGGCCTCCCTCTGCTGTACAGTAGGGGGTGGAGTGAACCTTGTTTTTACGATAGGTCATTATAATGGATTTGTTAAATTTGAACGCAATGATATGTATTATTGTATACAAATAACGATTCTAAACAGGGATGATATGTTGGTCTAGAATAGGTATATTATATAATATATTATATACATTATACAATTACTGCTATGAAATAAAATGTGTACAAGCTTAATTACATTAAATATTCTCAAATGCATAAAATGCGATTTAACAAAATTGGAATCAAGGAACTTATTTATATTTTGCATAGTTTTAAATAAGTATAGTATTAAATTCAATGTTTATGTAAACTAAATAACCAGAAAAATTGGTGATTTTTTGTAAAAATTAATATATGCACTATATTTAAGGAAGAGAATATTTTCAGTTCTTTGTTGAATATTATATTTGATAATATAAACTGGTGATTAAATTAAGGCGAATTTGCAAACAAAAATATGATTTTCTTTAACATTTAAAGTTTATAAGATCAACACAAATCAACACAAGGTTTAAAAGCATTTATGTAAAATAAGCCTTCTATTTTAATTAAATTATTTATTTATAAACTTTTAGTTTTTATCTTACAGTTTATTGAATCATGAATTTTTATTCAACGAATAAAAATTCGGAAATACACTTGCTTAATTTTCCATAATACTATTTTCCAAGTTCACTTTTTATTCGTGAATTGTTTAATATTTTATTAAACTATTTTTGTTCTTGTTATTTTATTCGAAATTACAATAAATTGTTCATAACTGATTCACAGGTATATTAATAATAGTATTAATGATATTGCATAAATGATGAATACGGTTTAGCATTCGATGGGTAAACATATAATTCAACAAAATGGTATAATACTTTGATATTATATACTACATTATAGCATTATGAACATAATTATTATATAATTTATGATCGCCTTGGAGATGCGTTCACTACGCAGTGCTTTTGGTGACAACCGTATAAATATAAACTCGTTCTCTCGAAAAGGAGTATCTCAGTTGCTCGCGTTAAACAACGGAGTCACAATGAACACTATGCATTGCTAAACAGCTGAATACGTCATTAGTTTATTAACTAAGAAGACCTAACTTCGTTCGTTAGGACAAAACTGTTTTGCAAATTAAAAATATAAATTAGTTTTGTCAAAGGACCTCCTCTATTGTTGATGCTTATAATTATAAGTTTATCCTAATTCTATCAGATTTCAAAACTTTTGTACACGCACTCTCTGCATAAGCAAAATACTATGTATACCTACATTACCTGTAAGTTTATTATACTAATGTACGTATACATATATAATAATATATATATATGTATTATAATTAGTATAACAGACACATTTCAGTCTTAATTAGTGTTGCCGAAACGCGCACGCCAGTGTAAACGTCGTCAATTATTGTGTTTGCGGTTCGTATTTACGCGCACTTAATATAAAAGCGACTTGTACGAATCACGTATTAGTGGTGTGCTAATAAGTTTCACGCCCGTAGCGATGTGCCTATTACATCCAAGCATACAGCTATTCTTCACACACACGTCAACACGATTAAACTATACAATAACCGTCTTTATGTATAAAATGTTGTCACCCCCTACAAAAAAAAAGGTCTAACTTTTCAAGATGATCGAAATTCAAATAATATTACATTAGGTATTTTGTTTCTATTTCTTTTTTCGGAGTGACGTCGGTGCATAGTTATTCTTCTTTGGAATTATCAATTCATTGTCATATATCACTTATATATGCTTATTGTACGGAACGTACAGTAAAAATTTAAAAAAATAAATAAATTAAATGTCGAATACGTTTTTGAAACCACGACTCTTATTATTTATAAAAACTATTATTAAGAGTTTTTTTTCTTTTTTTTTACAAAAATTCATTATTTCAAGTTTTTTTTATGAAACATGACATTTATAAATGAACAAAATGATACGACCTTTTTCGTTACCAATGTAGACATGATAATACATTCTGTAATAACTATACTATAATAATACTAATGTTAAACACACACACACATAAATATGATACGTATACATATATATATATATATATCACGTAGGGAGCAAACTGTGTATCTTGTGCACGAGTATTAATACTATCGGTGGTTATCATAACGAAAACTAATGAAATAACAGTTGAGCCTTGCAGTTGGAAAAACGCGGTCGACGGTGATGATATTTCGTTCGCTTGTGGACCGTCCTCGCGTTTGGGAAAATATTTCATTATTTTCATTGACTATTTACCCGAAAGAGCTGCACGCGTTATATGCCCTTTTGATTTCACAACACTCGGACCTCTCGGGAAAATAATAAATAATAATATATATATATTGTAGCTCGAGGGTGGAAGCGAAATCCCGTGGAAACTTAATTATCTCCGTATTTTTAATTTATTTATTTTCGCGTCTGTCGATTCGTAAAACGAAATCCGCGCCGGTGCCGCTGTTTTGCTTATCCAAACAATACAGTGAGCTGGTTATATAAGTTTCGGGCTATGAATTATTTATCACTAGAAATAAGCAGGTGGAACGACAATAAGAGTCGAGGTGAGAAACGTCTCGAATAAACACAAATAGCAATAAAGAAGAGAAAAGAGAAGAGAGCAGAGACAGAGAGAGATAGAGAGAAAATCGTTTCGAACTCGTCTTAAACCCTATCGTTAATATAATATATTATTGTGTTTATACAGGGTGAATTTTCAACGCTGCATTCTAATTGCTTGTTCAATATTTGTGTTCTTAATTATTTCTTTTTTAATATTCGTTGTCATAACTAGTAACCAGACATATTTTTTCTTTACAAATATATTAGATATCTAATTTGCATTTTTGAAACTTTTTAGTTTTCTGAAAATATTTAAATCTAAAAATCGTGTATCACTGTCGAAACAGTATATTTAATTTTTGAAAGGTGCAGTGACCCAAGATAAACCCTACAAAAAACTGACACCTACAAGATCACTTCAAGCAATTAATTTTCAAATTAATTGGTTCGATATTCGATTCTTATGCGTATTGAAATTCTCCAGTAATAAGTTCTATTTTGAGTTTATATAACAAACACAGTAAATATTACTTTTCTATATAATTAGAATTTGAGAAACTACAATATATATTATTGTATTATGGTAAACTACAGTGAAATATAACTTATGGTATTGTTTAATTTACCTCTTTGTAATTAATTCATATATCTATATCATTAAGAGAAGTTATTTCTTCAATGTACTAATTTCGCTATGTATTCTGTTATGATGTTTACCTGTTCTATTATTTTTTCTATATGAGCTTAATCATCTCTTGATGAAATAAAATTAAAATTAAGGAAATATTATTACTCTGTACCGACACTTTGCAATTATGTCACTTTTGGCAATGATTTTGTTTTTGTCTTACGAGTAGACTTAAGTCATCGACGACGATGTACCATAAGTTTGACGTTTAAAAAACTACCCTGTATGTTATACAAACAGATATCTTTGCTGGAACACTGCATATTTTTAACAGCACTCTGCGGCGTAGAATATGAACGACTCGCGTGCGTAAATAATAAAAAGACCATGGCAGAAGAGCAGCCACTTACGCGCTGAGGAGTCTGCATCGACATAGATTATTATTATTATTATTATTAATAATAATAATAATAATTAATACATTTTCTTGCATGACTAGGGCCAAGGCTTGAAAAGTTACAACTTTACTCTTTAATATTATATATACCTACTTACCAAACTTACCTTTTTTTCATAGTATAAAATTAACTGGACAGTGAACCAACTTTTGAGCTTTTAAACATAATGTATTATGTAGTAAACAATTAGTAATTTGTTCGATAATTTAGATTGTTTGTTTAGTTTTTTTGTAAAATGTACGTATATACCATTAATACTTCATATTTCTATTAAAGAAATGTCTAATTTTAATAAACATTTAACTATTTTACCGATGATTTTAAGTACTAGTAGGAAGTAGTTATAATCAATGATTTTAGTATAATAAATATAACTATACAAATATTGGTTTCAACTAGCCCAGCTTTGATTTTTTTGTTTGTACAATGTACACTTATTAATGCATTTAACTTCTTCAAACCTAAAACAAAAAGGTAGTTTGTAATAAATATATAACAGGTTCATTCAAAGTTTCACAAATTTTTTGTAATCCATAACTGCATCTGCAACAAGCTAATTCTGCAATAGCAAATTTAAAAAAAATGTGTTTGGCAATATTTGGTTACTAGTTTACACTTTACAAAAAAAAAAAAAAAAGTCGAGGCATTCAATTAAAAATTATTATTTATCATTTAATGATAATTGTAATTTTACTATTTATACTCAGATATTATTAGCCCTACTTACTACTAGCGCTGTATAGATATGGTGAAAGTATGTACTAATGATGTGTAACACTTTCGGACCGCGTACGGGCGTACAATTGAGTTGGGCGTTATCTAACCTGTATATCTTAAACCGTGGTAAAGACCACGATTTAAGATATAATGGTTACCCAACGAGTTATGTTACATGCATTGTGGATGTGACCTCAGGTTTGACTCTGTAAATCAGCTGACATTGGTGCCAACTAACATCTATCTCATAAGTCAAAACAATTAATAATGATAATGATGATAATATTCATGATTTCGTGATAATATTTATTAATTCCATGAAAATAGAATGTCACAGTGGTCACGTGATCAATTATTACGAATAAATCCACACGAGCGCTAGATGTTGGTTGGCTATCATAGAGTCAATTCGGCGGTCACTTCATCATAGCTCGTTGGGTAACCATTATATCTTAAATCGTGGCAAAGACTATATTTACCGCCCGCAACGCTTGACAAAAAAAATAAAATAAAAATAAATAAATATCCAAAGAGGATAAAATACACATATACGTGATATAGTACACTTCGCCGCTTGCCATGTTAAACAATCATTTTGCGATACGTGCGAATCTTTATAAACTCATCTTTATGATCCCTTCATCTTCAATGTTCACGACGATATTGTGCTACTAATTACTAATTTTTACTGTTGCATTAATGAAGATAAAAGGCGTGACAAAAAATAATTTGTTTGACTCTTGCGGAAAGGCAATAATTTCCGTCCTTGTCACACAACGTACCATTTCAAGTCAGACACTGTATTTATTATTTTTTTATTGCCAAATGGCGTACGCGTTCGCGTCCTATATTCTGCACTGCGTATTTTTTTATTTTTTTTACCCTTCATCGTTGGAATCGTAATTTACAAACACTTACAATACTTCTATATCAAACGAGTGCGTGTGTTTCGTAATAATTGTACTATCGTATTGGTAAATATTTTTATTATATAATAATCGTGTATTCTAATAACAACATAATATTAACTGTTGCCAGTAGGTAATCTAAAGCCGTGATCCAACTTGATATATTTGACGAATATTTGGTATTTGTGAATACTCGCCAAGTATTGGTATAAGAGTAATTGTACGAATATTCGGTATTCGTTATTCGCCACCTTCCCGTGGATTGTCGGTAAAAGTGACACAAGTCAAAGAGAATTTAATTTCCAAAATAGATGTTCGTTGGTACATTCCCACGATACGACGAATATTCGTCAAATACACGAGTCGTGGGATCCCGGCTTAATATTGCAATTATATGGTAAGTAAAAATCCGCTGATGGTTAGCTAATAATAACTATTTACTATAATATATAATTATGTGTTCTAATTACTCATTACTGGTAAGAAATATCTGAGTCTAGTCTGTGTGGTGACTGATTACAATATTGCGAGTTCGTAATACGTAGTACGAACGAGTGTCGTGTCCTTACCGTTTTAATCTCTACATGTACAATTGCAATCTTGCGCAATCTCCGTAACAGCTCTTTGAATAACCCTTTTTTCGCATCTGCAGTACTCCTCTGAAAATACACAGTAACAACTGTAACCACAGTAGTTGTGGCGGCCAAAGTAGTTAGGTACGACTATGTACGATGTGACTTACGTGAGGGCCGGGAGTATCGAGTATATAGTGTGTTTGAAGATGATAAAAAAATAGAAATAAAATAAAAACGCAAAACAAAACCATGAGTGAATGAAAAGTCGAACGGGAATCCCGTTGACAATGGGAAGTATAAAAAAAAAGACGAGTGGATATATTATATAATATTTCCCCTTTTACATTCTTATATACCTGTGTTTCAAGACAAAATACGCTACAGTTACACGTAGGTATACGCAGTTACAACACACTACGCTTTAACGGATGAAAGTGACAACCCCATTAAACTGTCAATGCATTATGGTATTGATAAGGATTTGAAAACGTTTATCAGTATAATCCTGGAGGAGTATAATTTTTTTCTACTTCCTCTCCGGCAATCGATTATTTCACCCCGATCACAAAGTGATTTATGTATTCATTCCCAGAACAATGTCATATTGTCATACACCAGTATAAGTTTTGATATTCTATTTCAAAAATATATGTTACTCACGGTAGAAGTTTTTTTTCAAAACTCCTCAGCCATGAAGTTTTGAAATCATCTGTGATAGGTTTCCTAAGTTAAATTATTACTTTTTTTGCGTCCGTTAAAAATCAAAAATCAATCTTCCAAAAGTATATTATTTTTAATGAAGAACAGCGTAATATTGTAATGTATAAAATTTTACCATTAACTATAACAATATGTTAGTTCATTTTATGTTTTATGAAGCTTATTAGTTGTCTCGTTTTAAATGAGAAACTAATTAATGTTTTAAGTCTTTTAAAAATATTAAAAATTAATACATTTTAATATTTTAACCATTCACATAACAAGTTAGTTATACTTGAAAATAAAATACCGTTAAATACTACATATCGAAATACAGATCAAATTGATTTTGTTCAATTAAATTTACAATTAGAATAATTAAATCTTCATTGAAAGCACATAATCATATTTCGTGAGACAACTTTAGCTTTGTTACCTGTATTTTATTCATTAAATATTTTGTTCACTATTCTAAAAACTGGAATAAAATATATTTTATTTAGTTAATTATATATCATATTATATCAATGATAAGAACCCAAATTATTTCATTCCATCAAAGTCCAATAATATTTTATTTTATTTTAATATATAAACGGGCAAGCTTAAGAACAACAAGTACAAATACATAACGGCACCAAGTTGACAGTGATACATAACAGGCATAAGCATAACAGACTATGATATTACGAAAATATATTATAGATAAAAGAAATTTATTTGACATTTATTTTTATTATAAATAAAGATTATTGATGAGCTATAATACATTCTATATATTTAAATATTTTAAATTAATTATTAACTTTTATAATCTTGTATTTTGTTTTACACAAAATATCAATAACAAAAAAAAAAAAAAATAATCATATATCAATAATAATAATGTTATTATAATTACCTTTCAAACCATAGTCAAACCATTAAGAAAAAATTTTAATACTAAAAAAAGGAAACTATTTAAAATCAAATGTTGTTTTAGATAAAATATTTTTAATAATTTATTGTTCACTTAAAAATAGCATGATACTTAGTTTGTCCGTAGTTATACGCTATATACTTATATGAATATTGAAAATTATAAAAAAAAAAAACAAAAATTATTTTTAAATGACACAATCTTTAAATATAAAAGTTTCAAAAATATTTTAATTTTACTCATTAATTTATGAAAACAGAATTTTAAAAAAAAATAATGTACGATTCAAACTAACATATTTATGGTTCATAATTTGAAAACAAAAAAATGTAATGTTACAGTAATTACAATTTTTTTTTTTTCTTACCGTTGCATACAACAAATGGCAATTTTTTTATTCATAATAATGATCAACATTATTTATAATTTGTAATAACTCAATCGAAAAATGATTAATTTATTATTATTAAATAATAATGTAAATACCCATTTTTGGCTTTTATGTTATTGTTTTAATAATGATTAATCATGATTTATATATGAAAATAAAAGTTTTAGATGAAAACGTATAATATTTTTTTATTTGTTTTTTTTAGCTGTATATCTGGGTATCTAGAGTTGGTGGATTCTTTTGGCCAAGGAATAGGACCTAGAATATGTGGACAAAATGAACGACTAGCGCCTCCAGTCGTTATGTTTGCAGATCGAGAATCAGCTACATTGAATTTCCGGTAAGGATCGAATGTATATGATATATACCTAGCGATAAGGTAAACGAACACATTATACTGTCTATTGTTTAATTTGCAAGACACGGACACATAGTACGATAACAATAATCTAGAAATAATAGTATGGTGAAAATAAAACTGTTAATAATTGACAGCGGACACTTTTTATGGTATGGTAGGTATAATATAGTGAAATTTTTTTTATCTGATGATAGATATTTCCTATTGACACTATTCTATCACAATTTATATCAACAATTTTGATTAACTGATCAGTATGATTTTAGTGAGATTCACATAAACACTGTACATTATGACTCATGAGTATAAAATAGTTAACATGTACACAATATTTTCGACGTATCTATTTCCACTATAGACTTCTTATTTTGATTCTACATACATCAGTAAAAAAAAATTGTAAGTCTAGATTCCTTCTTCAAATTTGGAATGTCAGAGACAAATAAAACAATTAATAGCGTGCAAAGAACAAACAATTTTAGGGAGGGATAAAATAATATATTCAATAAATTGGTTGGATCATTTAATCCAAGTATTTGGACTGTTTTACTATCCTTGTAATTAGATAATTGTGCTACACACTTAAATAAAATTATGCAAACATACACCAATAAATGCAAAAAATAATTTTTAAAGCCTGTGTTCATCATCAAAACAAGATTATCAATATTAATAATTAACAATTACTGGAAATAATTTTTCACACTTTTCAATCAAAATGTTCATAAAATTATATTATTTAATATGGTAAAAAAATAAAACATACCTACATTAGCATTCCTTTCACCTGGAACTTACCTACAAGGGAGCACGTATAAAGTTGGAAAATATTTTGCTGGAACCGTATTTTGTCAGGAATTTTTTTTTTTTTTGGAAACATATTTGGTTGGAATCGTATTTTGGCGGTGCCATATTTCGTCAGAAACATATTTTGTCAGAACCGTATTTTTTCGGAAACGTATTTTGTTGGAAGCGTATTTTAACAGAAAAATATTTTATTGGAAACCCATTTTCCATGAACTGCATGCAAAAAAAAATTTCCGATTATTTAATTTCCAAACATATATATTTCCAAATAAATACTTTTCCGAACATATATTGTTCCAACTGAAAAATCTCCGATGAAATATTTTTCCAACTAAATACATTTCCAAATTAATATGTGTCCGAGAAAAAAGATTCTGAAAATATATTTTCCAACAAAATATAACCCTCCACTTACATTAGTATAATATGATAAAACCTTTATTCATTAAATTTACAAATAAAGGAACAAAATAAGATTTGAAACATTTTTAATTGCACAATAATGGTATAGAAAATAATAAAATAATAATTATATTCAGTGCATTTATAAATCCAGTCCAAATATCTAAGTGCAAATGAGATATTTTAAATATTTTTGAGACCGAGGATTAAAGAAAGGGTAGATGCTTCTATACAGTCTTTAGTTTGTTTCCACCCTTGCACGTGCTTATGACTGCGTGAAAGAGATGATTATTTTTTTCTTTTTTAAGAGCTTTTGCCGATAAGCTGAGAATTATAGCTCAACAATTACAATATATTACAAAGAAGATTTTTTTGATTACATAATAATAACAATAACATATGGCTAGTATTGATACCTTATTATAAATATTAATAATGTTAATGATCAAAATTAAAATATAAAGTAAAAATTAATTAATAAGAAATTATTAAAACGATCATTATAACGATGTGAAAAGCTTGTAAACGTTTGCGATTTATACGTGCACTAATAATCAAGGAAGTATAAAATTTTTGGAAAAAATTATATTTAAGATAGTTGATAATAAGGAAATTGAGAGAGTTTAATTGTGATACAAACTGAGATAATATATTATAAATAGAATTGGATAAATTATTCGAGTTGCCTGTAAGAAATTATATATAATACGAATATAATATATATTGCAGGAATACGTTTAAGTAATATTCAAGTGAAAGTATAGCAAAACTTTAAATGGAAATTATTATTAAAAAAATAAGTACGTTTCAATGTAATTTTTTTTTTTTTTTTTGTCTCCAAAGTATAAATTTACCCTAGGGAAATAGTTATGGTAAAATAATATAATTCAATAATATTGATTAGATAATATGCAAGCATGAATTAAGTTAAATATTTATTTGTTCCTAAAAAAAATATTTTGAATTTAAATATCCCCTATTAGAATCTTAAACAGAAATATTTAAATATATTTAGTATACAAAATAAGTGTAACAATTGAATAAATTTATATCACACTTAATGTGTAAGAATATTAACATAAATACAATAAATTACGATCGGGATTCGGAAATATTGTTACATTTAAGTTGGGTATTAATACATATTTGCCAATACCTGATAAACACAATTATAGTTATACTTCTAAAGGGTGTCTCAAAAAATAACGTCCGATTTAAAACTAATATAGATCAAATAAATTTGTGTAAAAATAACAAAAAACATATCATTCTCTTCAGAAGAGGTTGAGGTTTAAATATACAAAATAATATTGGGCATAACCTCTTTCCCCCTACTAGCCCTACTCATAATTACTGGGTCCATGAAATTCATTATCACCCGATCATATATGCTCCATCAAGTGTCGAAAAAACGTCGAATTTCTTCTTTAAGATCCCACAAATTTCGTGGTTGGTTCTGGTGAACTCATGACTTATAAGAAAAACACGAATTCACACGATGTCGAGTCGCATGATTTGTGTTCTCTATGATCTTTATGTGACAATCTGTGGTCAGATGGTGATGAATTTCATGGTATGAGTGATCGCATATAGGGCGGGGGCATTGTTTTCCATGTTTAAATCTATTCTGAAGAGAATGATATAGTATTTTTTATTATTTTCAAATAAATAAATTTAATCTATAGCAATTTTATATCCTGCGTTATTTTTGAAACACCCAATATCTTTCAAGGATTTTAAAGCATGATTTACATATTTTAAAAAGTGTTGTTTAATTGTGTTTAATTTTGGTTTGTATATTCTTAATGTGTTATTTTAATTACGTTGTATAATAAGTATGATAAACAACCGGCCGTTTGAAAAAATATAGTTTTCAAACGGACTACCCCTTCGCAAAGAGCATAGTTTTTTTTACAAATAGTCTAATTTTCCCATACAGCATGCATATTATGTACATCTTTATAATAAAATAGAAATTACAAAAATATTATAATTTACATTATCTTTTGTTCAATTGCTGATAATATTTTTTTTTATCTTCGTTTTAACTCTTTCGTTTTGGACAATCATTGTTAAAACGTTTTTCGGCTATTAAAACAATACCTCTGTCACCTAATTTTCTCTTGACTGAATCTTTTAACTATGTGCTTATATCTCAAAATAAAAATGGATAAAACAAAATGTAATTGTTATTAAAAACTTAAAATAAAAGGTTAATTTAATAATAATTTTATGTATTTACATGTATGGTTGTATGCTGACATTACTTATTCCATTATTAAGCAAACGTTTATCTAAATAAACCATACCAATAAGTACACCACAAAATACAAACGTTGAGCCTAATATTTTCTTAAACCAAGATGTCATTAAAATTAAGAATATATTACTTTTTATTATTCTTATAATTGCAATTAAAAATTAAAATTAAAAACCAATAACTGCAAGGTATTGATTCTATATTTTTTTTTATACTTTACTGTATTCAAATTCAAATTAAAAATATTAGTAAATTATAAAATTTATGCTTGCTAAAGTGTGAGGGCTTAATTTTTTTCTCTGTACAATACTGTGACACATTTTCTATTATTCTGAATCATATAAAACATAATCACTATCTGTAAATGATAATGTGAAGGACTGATTGAGCCTGATATTATATAAAGCACATCTAGACTCTTTAAAAAGACCATATTTAAATATATCCTACTGGCTACTGGCTACTGAGTATCTAACATTTTAAAACAATTTCATGAAATAACCAATATTAGACAAGATTTTCTATATTCATTAAAAAATATTTACTATAACAATCTAGAGAATAGTCTAAACGCATCATCAAAATTAAATACTAAATGGTTCCTACTTTACTTTTTACTACCTACTACCTATGTGATATATTTAGAAATATTTTTTTTCATATACATATGTATAATACGTTCCAAAGTCATATAAAAGTTACATTTCATCAATGATTAGAGATAGTCTATAGCGGGGGTATTTTCATACTTTTTTGACCTCACTACCCGAATCTCAACTTATATTTAGCCGTAACACACTTAACACTTTGTTATCTGAATAATCTTAGGCTTAAATCATATTAATACAATAAATTAATAGAGCGGATAGCTTAACATTTTGTATTTTTTTAAGTTAAAAAAAACTCATGTAAAATCGAATTTTATTTTATTAAAAATTTTAAATTAATTTATGTGAAAAAATTATATTTATACGTTTATGCCAATAAATCTAATTAGAAATGTAAGCCCTGGTATTTTTTCATTATAATTTTTTACGATTTTTAGCAGTATAGTAATGGCGTGCTTTAGAACAATAAACATACATCAAAATCTGACCAAAAAATAAATACCAAAATATGAGTTCTATTCTAGATTTATGATGTTAAAATGACTAACTTTTAAGATCAAGTCATTTAAATTAAGAATGTATTACTCTAACAATACTTAAACAAATGTATTAAAGTTTTAAAAAAATTAGAGGTATTATTTTCATTTAACATGTATTGTTCAAATATAATAAATCTTTACTACAACGGAAAATTTCTGTCAAGTCATTAATAACAATAAGTAACAATAGCAGAGACAAATGATCTCATTGAGAGACAATATATATATATATAGGAAACCAGGAACTCCTTAGATAACAAATTACGCTCACCTCAACTATAAGAATATAGAACCGTATATAAATATTATTATTTTTGATTTTTGGCCATTATTGTTATTAAATTCAATGAACGATATAAAATTAGGTTCTATCAGTCGAATCAATTTCTTTTTTCTCGCAGGAACTTTCTCACATTTTTTATAAATATAGATTGTGTTATTTCACATTTTCCATACTTAACAGTTTTTTTATATTCCATATAAAAACTATTTATCTACACATTTGCATCAGCAATCACCAAAATTATTCTTCCGTCGACATTTATTCTTTTACGACATCACTCATGGTACTTTTTTTCTTTGGTCATAAACATCAACTAGAATTTCGCCGTTTCCGACAATCGAGATAAAACACGTATCATATTATGCATATACTATTACAGTATTCTTTATTTTATTAATAAGATCTTATTGCCAACACTATATAAGAGACACATGATATGGAATCTATTATTGATTAAATTCAAATTAAATATATGTTATATAATACGTTATATTAAAGTGTTTTATGTGTTTTTACTTAAAATCTCAAAGCGTATAATTTAGCATGATGGTAATATATTATAATTAATTTTATATATTATATTTCATCCCAGGGACAAGAACTATATAACGTGTTTAATTATTAACATAAGAAATTTACTTCTAACGTCGCATTAAAAGAGATAATATCATCTTTATTAACGATCCCATAAATTTAGACGTGCTCTAGTTTTGTTTAAAAGTTCTCTATTCGTTACCTGTGACGCTCATTGTTTTTTTCTAGCACTCTATATACTTGTGTAAGGGAATAATTTTTTTTATTAATAATATTGTTATTTGTTAAAAATTTAATCTTAATGAGAAATATTTAGTTCATTTTATTGATCGACTAAAAAAAGAAAAAAATGTGTAATGGAAAAAGGGTGGGCCGATATTAGGGTCAGATTTCGGGCTGATGGGTTTTTGCGGTCGGTTACTGGTGCGTAGCCAACGGTCCGTTCGAGACAGACAGACGGACGCTGACATTAATTTTCTATAGACATACGAGCTTTCCACCCATGACCAAAACCTCAACCCTAGATTGACTTTCCCTCGATCTGTAATCCAAATCGCTCCTCTGTTATCGTCAAAAAGTCTGAAATTCGTACACATGGAAACGATTTATCGAATGGTCTCAGTCGCAGTTGTCGAGCCAAACCGCATATCTACCTTATCCCTTTGGTTAGGATTTTTATTCCTCTTATAAACTGTCCTCTCCTATGACAGATAAAGATCACTCAACCGTTTTGGACTAGTAAGTATGGGTTTTTTTGGTACGGGATAGCATTCGCTTTTATTAAAAAAAAATACATTATATATTTGTGCAACCACTTAAAATAATCATACACAAATTTATACATGGTTATACAACTGTTTTCAAGAAACTGATAGTGTTTAATAATACTGGTACATAACTGCATTTCTAAGTACGATAAATAGTTATACATGGGTTACGAATACATTTCGAGTACATTGTAAACAAATTGTAAGATGATTTTATAGCCGTTCCTGTAACTTGGGAATGCATAGTTATTTAAAAATATATAGATTCCCATAACTTCATTTTATCTTTTATTGCTTGAAATTATACACCCCTTATTTGAATTTTATGAACTTTAAATTTATTATTAAATTAATTTGTATATAATTTAAATTTAAAACACTAAAAATCTCTTAAAACTATTTATATGTATGTAGTTATTTAATTAACATTTCCTAAACTAATGAATTTATTATATCTAAATAAACTTGTAATTATAAGCCAATAAAAGAATTGAGAGTATGTACATTACTAATTATTTAACATATTCCTCTAGATTACTATTTAAACTGTTTTAGGTAAACATAATGGAACCTTAAATACTGATGTGATACTTATCATTGCATTCAAATTTAACAAATCCATTGTAATAGTCTATCCTATGAACAAGGTGCACTCCACCCCCTACTGTATAGTAAAGCCCATTTGGTTCTTTTTTTTATTCATAAATTTACATTTATTCAATAATATTCACAATAGTAGTTATAAACTATAAAAATAAATTGTGCACATGCGTAAAAAGTGCAACATAAAAATAATCTACGTTAAATATAAATTTTAATACTATAAATTGTAAGTTTCTAAAAATAGATTTAAAAGTACGTTTATTAGATTTAATAAACGAAATAAGTAATAAATACAAAGGTTAGGCAATAAGTAGTTACATAATATACATTTATTTAACTTTTATCACCTATATTACCAAATTAATATTTATATGTTAAACATATTATGTAAATAAATTATCCTCATAACAATTGAAGAATTGACTATCCAAACTCCAAAAGATGGATATGATTTATAAAAAAAATATTTCTAGATAAAAAAAATATATATATTAATGCATCTAACATGTACTTGAAAAAAATAAAAACATTATTTTCAAAATTTGTTTGTTAATTTCCTTACAGGCTTCAAACTAAAATTTACTAATATTAAATTACTGTTGTTTTTACTTCATTTCCAGAATTGAAGAATCCACCTCTAGATCACAGTTTTTAGCATATTTTAGTTTTACATCGTTAACAAATGTTCATGGACTAGCGTTCAGGCCCAAAGGAGGCAGAAGGATAGAACACACGGGTAAGTTCAAATATATTTTAATTAAATTGCCTGGTCTCGAAGGGTCTGTTGCTTCATGATCTCATGGTACATGTAATAGAAGCGTAGTTACTACCTAGGTTGCATTAGCTAATTCCAAGTTTAAACTTCGGTAAAAGTGTAACACATACACATTATGACTCCTAAATTCCGGGTCGAGCACAAGAAATTTCATCTCACACGTATATTTTCATGATATTGTGTAGTATCATATTTACAGAAATACAGCGAATGATTAAGACTAAGATTATACTTGTAAATCTTATAATATTTTCTATTATTATATATTATAATTATTAATTAAATGATTATATAATTACAATAAAGTATACAATTAAACAGTCAAGGTAAATAGAAAAAAAATCTCAATTTAAATATGTACATATGTATACATTTTTAATTTATTTTTTTTTTTTTGCAGCAGCAGCAAACATTATAAAAAAAAATCAGCCAAAATCTTTTAGCAATAAACTTTTTATTTCATAATTTATTTAGGTATTTTTTTATTTTATAAATCACTGCGTTTCCCAACATGTCTTGTTTTAATATCATTGAGGTATATAATATTATTCAGAGTTATAACAAAGAAATGTTACGGCCACCCATAAATGCAATTTAATATGATATATTGCCATAATATTTTACCCGAATCATTAATTTTTCACTAAACGATAAAATACACACCAACTGAAATTCTGATTTAGACATCTGTTTTCAAATAATGTTTTGTGTGTAGGATGGTTCATTAAGTACGCCTGATATTAAGTAGTAAGTTAATGGAGTTTCTATTACCTCGCCAAAAATATCACTCACACTTGGTAAATTACTCTATTGCAACATATATATATAATGTATAATATATACTGTATATTGTATATAAAAGCACTTTAACAATTTTTTTTAACTATTATGTGCACTTCAGATATACCATAAATGGGTGTAATGTCTATTGCTTATCATTAATACTTTTAAATAATTTAATCCGTTTTTGCATTAATTTTGTCCATGATAAATTAGGTTGTAAATGATATAGTATATATCGTATTTGAGTAATAAAATCTGTCAGCTCGGTGTTATAATAAACATATAATAAAAGAGATATTATTATCTACGTTTGAAACCAATTATTTAGAGCAACCAAAAATTTTAGTCTTATACATCTTATCCGGATTTCATAAAAAATTAAGCTTAAGTAAATCTAAATATAATTTTAGTATATCATTCAAACATTGGTCAATTAACTTCTTCTTACATGTATACTATATGGGATCATGACATTAGGCCGACAACCATAGCGGCTCTAGAGAGACTATAAGGCCAAACTTATATATAATATATAGGCCGAATAAATTATTATTTATCAAAATAACCAATAATAATAATAAACTTGATTATTAAAAAAACTATTCCGTTATTTTTTATATTAATTAAAAACTTCAAACAAAATATTTATTAAAAAATTTAGGAAAAATGGAAAATTTACGGCTTAAAATTTAAAAAGAACCGGACGGGGACTCGCTCTGCTCTACTAATTTTAATTTTAATTTTTTTTATGAATTTCTAATTTTTGTTTTATTATTTTAGTAGTTATATTTAAAATTAATATGGGATGTAAACTTGCTTATTAGTTATTAGTATAGGATACGGGTTACAAAAAAGATAATTATAACTTACATCAAATAACAATCGACGATCGCGTCCAATTAGAAAAATGTATATTTGAATTAAACTGCAATAGAATATGCTATAGGTGAAATAATAATTAACTTCAACTAAACCTTGGTCTCGGTAAACTCTGTTGGCTAATTACTAATTATATTTTATGGAAAAATTTTTTTATTATAGTCAATATTGTTATAGCATAACATGTACCGTCGTTAATAATAAGGGCGGTTGAGATAGGCAATTTAGCTACATTCATGCAATTAAGCATTTTCATTGATTAACTCAATTGTTTTTTCAGCATGTGATTGGCTGTATCAAGACTTTTCTTGTAATAAAGACTCCTGTATGCTTGCCAGTCCAGGGTTTCCCGGTATTTATGGTACAAACCTCTATTGCAAATACCATATAACAACAAGTTCCGTTCACACTAAAGTTCAGTTACAGTTTCTTACATTGTCATTACCACTCAAGTAAGATCTATAATTAATTACTAATCAAATAAGTATATGTAAACAATATTCTAAATATTTTACCACCAAATATTTGGTTAATTTTTAACTCGACAATAATTTTAGTGAAATTACAATTATGCCCTTTCATATTCATGTACAAATAAAAAATATTTATCAGGTATATAAGTTATATTTGATTTTAAAAATGTATTCTTTTATAATTATAAATTAATACTGCTATACTATTTTAATGCTTGTATTCTATATTAAATCTAAATAAAATAACAAATTTAAACAATACTTTTTAATTTTACATTATTTGACATATTAATAATATATGAATAATGCACAGGATATTGAATTAAAAACTACGAGTTTCTTGGTGTATAATACTATTATAATAAGACGTATGTATGTATTTTAAGTATATTAGTAAATTTTAATACTTCAAGTTGTATAGAACAAGTTTCCTTAGTTCATGTCACTCTACAAGATTGTTATATTTTAATATCTATTACCGATGTGGACACATGCATTATAATAGTGAATACATTGTAAATAACTAACGTTAAAACTAGGATGTAAAATATTATTTAAACACATGTATTTTGTATAAAACATGATTCGCCAACTTCGGTATGAATTATGTTTCAAAAGATTTTATATAAAATACTCCAGAAGTTTTGTTTTACATAATTTTTGTAAGTGATCTTGGTTGTACTTAATTTTTCTGTTTTGAAACTACAATCACGATTCTAGAAAATATATGAAACTCAAACAAGGCTACATGGTATAAAAACAATTACTATTAACAGATTTGAAATATGCTGCTTCAGTTTTATAGGTAAATCAAATTACGAAAGTATCGAGTAAAATACTTTAAAACATATTAATATTATCTGACTACAATGGTATCAAAGGGAATTTAAGACTAAATTTAGATGTATTAAAACCCAAATGATTCTGTTTGGAACTCAAGAGTGCGTTAAAATAATCGCGAACGAAATGACTTCGAGCCACTACACACTGGAAATATACTCGACGGTATAATTAATCCAAACACATACGATTATATATATACGTATATACACAATACATATATGCGCATACCTTGTATGAGTGTGTACATATAGGAAACGAACAAAAGGACGAGGGGTTAAGTTTAAAGAAACGAAAAAGGGAGCGAGTAGGTTATATGCGTACACGAGAACGGACGTTCAGGGAATAATATTCCGAGTGGTCGCTTGGGAATGCGACAACAAACCCACGCGCACCGACCCGAGGAAAACGTATAAAGTAGTTCTCTGCTCTCAGAGGGGGAGGAGGGGATCGTAGTGCGTGCACAAAGGTATGCATGTATCTTTTGCGGTCGTCCTCGGTGCAAATGTGCAATCATAATCTAAGCGTGACCACCAGGGCTGAATTGGTCCGACTAGCTATCGCAACAAAACCACAGTTGACTGGTTAAGGTACAAACGAAAATACCGTTAAAAAATTAAGGTTTAATTAGGATATAAGGTTATATATCCTACCGCATGAATTTGTAACTCGTAAATTACAGTACGATTGCAAGATGGAATCGAGAAAGAAATCGTACTCTTATATAAATTACTAGCTGAATAACCCGGCTTCGCACGGAACAGTCTTGGTTGGAACATAGTTTTTAATGGAAACTAGTAAACATATTACATTATTTAGAGGCTAGCCATGGTTGGTTAGTCTTAATCTCCTTCTAAACAGATTTCTTACTCGTAGCGCCCGCGGCTCCGGTTAGGAATATTTTTTTTCCATATTTACCCTATTATTCCTTTTATTAGTTTTAACAGATCACATATTTTTACATTATAAAAAATAGCCATATAATATATAATCATTTTTATAATTTAACTTAATTTATGATATTTACAACTTCATTCAAAATCTTTTGATATATCCTATCTAGAGTTTTATTTTGTGGTGCATAAACGTATAAATAATCAGATCTCCTAACCTAGAAAATATTACATAAAATAGCCTATGTGAGAAACTGTTATCTTCTAAATCTACTCTACAATGAGTTAAAGTCTGAACTTGTTCTTTGTTTATTGTCATTGGAAAACAAACATTTATTAGAATCAGAACTTTTCTGAATTGAACTGAAAACCCGTAGGGGTATAATGGAATTTTCGGTAAAAATATTTTTTTCTCCCTTAGCACATCCTGTCAAAATTTCAGCTTCAATTATAATTTTGTGAAAAACGAGACATACGAATTTGAGGCCCATTACATAATCTAAGATCATTCAAATTTCTTGATAATATAATTAGAATTCCAACCTTTATCCATTTGACAAGTAAATTATTTTTCATATTAGTACACTCAGAGAGTGAATTGATTTTACCATAAAAACGAGGGTTTCATTATAGTAAATCATCAGAGTAATAACGGAAATTTACGTCGTGATGTACACTATCATAGCAAAAATATTATGATATTCTTTATACAGTATAGGCAACATATACATAAAGATTTGATATGCTATTTTAAAAAAAAATTATATTTTAATAGGTAATACTGATAAAAATGTGGATTTTAGTTATCAAATTAGTCAAGATAATGGTGCTAATATTTCATAATAAGTTTATTATTGATAACAGCACTCCTAAAAATGTTAAAAATCAGAGAAGTTAGAAACTTTGACATGACGGAAGTATACGTCATTCCTCTTTAAAGGTAAATTATTAAATGACGGAAATTTCCGTCTATACTCGTCAAAGGGTTATTGATATTTTACGTGGAGGCATATCAGATGATATTTCTGAATTTAAAAATTCTGTTGGAAATGTACCGATTATTCACTGTCAACTACCTACCGTATCGATAGAAATGTTATCAATTTCCATTATTTTAATCCAATAATTATTTGCGAATTTATTACATCAATTTGATTATTTGTCGTTGTTAGAAAAACGCGTTTGTAAACCAACCACTGTTTTAGTTTTTTAAATTTTTAATATTTAGGTACACATTTTGTAAAAATTATTCCAATGAATTCGTCGATTTATTCGCTGATTTGTTTTCAATTATGATATACCTATCCTTATCATTTCCAATTCCATATTGGAAATGATAAGGATAGGTATATCAACATTATAGGATAGGTTCACCAACATTATGTATAATACATTATTTTCTCATATCATTGCCATAATTGGTAAAAAAAAAATCATCATTATACCTTCCGGGGAATTATTTGGAACAACTTTATGAAAAAAAATCGTAAAACTATACAAATGCCTCGACGAAAACCGTAACCTTTAAATACAATTCACCTCCTCTCCCTTCTCTCATAATAAAATAAAAAATTGAGCTACGTAGAAACACTCGGGACTCGGGAAGGTATTTGAAACAATTCTGTGAAAAAAAAAATTGGAAAAAAGTTTAATAGTGTCGTCAGTACATAAAAAAAGCCTCTTCTTATGTATATATTGAACTCGTTGTATACATTTTTTTTTTTTTGTTTCTTGGATTTTTATAGAAGAATTTTGAAACGAGTAGATAAACAATTATAATAATCTTGATGCATCGAATCCGCCTGATGGTCACTAAGATGAATATTTAAACGAACAGAACGTCGCGCATGTGTCCGGTCGAGATCGGTCCCGTACGGATCACGACTGACCTGTGGCGATCCGCGTGCCAGGACAATGATTGATAAAACGCACGGTGGAAAAAGTCTGGAGAAAACGAAACGTGACATAAATAATATAGTGCGCGAAACAACGTCGTGCCCCTTTTATCTCGCTGCGGTCTGTGCACAACCCCATCACTCCTCACCGACAACGGTGGATTTCTCTCTTTGCCCCATGACGACAGACGTCGTTTATCATCGGACGCGCGCACAAAGGGAGCTGTCGACCACCGACCAAAGACAGCGATTATAGTAATAATAATAATAATAATAATAATAATAATAATAATAATAATAATATATGAATAATAATATACAGCACGTGATGCAGATGGACTCACGCAAACTACGTCTTCTGTATCTCATCCTCATACAACGACCACGATCCTTCGTCCTTACGCGACTACTACCGATAACATTTTGTCGCGCAATTTTATATATTTCCAACCTCGCATTCCCCCCCTCCCATTATATTTGACCGTCAATATGATACTTCGACTATCGTCTAATTATTCCGACTATTCTTTACTCATATTGTTGTTGGTATCGATATTGCAAAGCCTCTTCATTTGAATCTATATTATATTGTAATCATCGACAATATTATAACATGCAAATAGATTCAAGAATAATGACATTATGTTTTCTTTCTGACTAAGTTCAAATAATATAAAGAATCGGATTGAACCTTTTTGGTTTATACGCACCATTGGGTGTATGAAAATGTTCTAAGATTAGATAATCATGAAAGACATAAGTATCACTCAAAATGTTTAAATTCACTAGTAAGTGTAGCAAAATGAATGTCTAACAATACCTCAACTTGGTGTTTTTTCCATTAGATTTATTTAATAATTTTCACCTCTTGAGATTCTAATTTTAATTTCCATACACTTTTATTACAATGTATTTGAGAATGCGAGTTGTATTATAATATACTCGTATATTTAACGGTTCTCATTTCGTTTGATTTTCGTTGAGTTTTATTATTTTCATTTTGCTACGTATTCGTTTAATATTGCATTATTCCCTCGTCGTCGTCGTCACTGTTCGAACAAAATGTTACTTTGTTTCGTTTTTATCAAGTGTTCTATTGTATTTTTTCTTTGAATGTAGAATCAAGGAACTGTTATAACTTAAATTCAAATATGTAAGACTTAGGATTTCATTTAATTGAATCATTAATTTTAATTTTACAAGTAAATATTAATCACAATATTTCATAAAACTATTGCGAAAAACAAATTATGTAAATATATTTATTATTTATATTATACTCTGATGTCATTAATTCAAGTTTTTATCATAATATAATGTTATTTGGATTATGTATGAGGAAAATGTGTGATAACAGTTAACGATCATGAAAATGTACTATTGATAATAAGTGCATTTAGAAGTTTAAAATTATATTCCCTTCATTTTTTCTTTATTATAGAAGTTTTTCATGTGATCATTACCATACTTCCTATTCAACTGTTATAAACACCAGTTTGTCTTTAAATGTACCCATTGCTCACAAGACCGCTGTGCAATATTTTTTCTTTATTTTTTTTTTTCATTCAGTAAAAAAATTAATAAAATCAATTGAGTAATAATAACATGTTGATGTGAATACTTTCATTATGCCGTATGCAAAGCTAATTTAATAACATGTTTTATTGTAATACAAATATATAAATATCGTATTTTGGAATTTCAGCAAACACAAAAAACATCACGATCAGAATGTTTCATTTATTCTAGGTTTGTTTTTAGATTAAATTTGAGAAAATCGGTGTATAAAACTTTATTTGTGATTTTATTTATTTATTCTCACTTGAAGAGTATGGTTCACTATACGTTCATGTATAGCATATTCAATCTCAAAATAAAATACATCATCACTATCTACGGTATTTCAATAAAACTCTTTACAGAAAAATTTAAAAGCTGGTCGCACGTAACACACAATAGAGTGAACATCAAAAAGTAAGATCATATACACAATATACGTAGGGAAAGTTAACGAACCGGGTAAAAGTGTTTTCCGTTCCGGAACTATGCTCAAAAATATAGCTTGCAAACGGATCGCACTTTTTCAAAATAGCTATTCTATAAGATGTTTCCGCCTTGCAACAAAAAAACCCTATTGCACAAATATATGTCCTGCACAAACGTCTCATTATTGCTCAATCTTTTCATCAATGCTTTTATTTGCAAACTTCATTTCAACATTAATATAAAAACACTATAAATCGTTGATAAAACAAATTAAACAAATTCTCCTTGGATACAAAAATATATCTTTTTTACAAATATTCAGATTTTTATTAATTATTATGTAAGTAATTTTGTCTATATGTATATATAAATTTTGGAACTAATTTACACAATATTTTAGTAGTTATGTATTTTACTACTTTTAATTATTTGATATATTTATATTATAGACATCTTTAATACTGTTTACTATACTAATACTATTTATCATTATCAAATATCCAATTTTCGTAGTTTACCATTATAACTATTTGTGCCTTTTACTGATGCTGACGAATCGAAATTTGGTGGAACACAAATCAAAATATTAATATTAGTTTTCAGAAATTTGAGTGTAGTTACGTGTGAGTGGGTTTTGCACCAAAAACTTTTAAGAAAAACTTCCAGCGACAACTTTAGAAATGAAGAGTCTATAACTAGATCTATATCACTATACTGCCAATCTTAAAAAGTTTTCATTGCGCATAAAAACTTCTAAAATATCTAAAGTATCACTGGCATAAACATATCTTCTCTCCCTCGAAATGTTTTTTTTTATAAAATTCTGTTCTCCAATTAGAATTCAACATATCCTATTTTAAAAAGTAAAGTAGAATATTATGACATATGATATGTATATATATTTGTATACTTAAATATATTAAAAAGTTTAAACTAAATTTAACCGTAAAGAATAGTATTTATTTTACCTAATAAAACAATAATGTAATGTACACAATACATCATTGTCATTGAAATTATTTTAAAAAATAAACTGAATACAATAATATTAAATTATGTAATATAAATGATGAACTAAATTTCTCAGTATAATTATATAAAAATGTTGAGACAGGAAGTTCAAATGCAAAAAAAAATTAATAAATAATCATGGAAACCTTATTTTGATCCTATAATTTAAGATTCTGAACGGAGTGATGGAATCTATTGGTTTTACAATAATGTGTGTTTTTTTTTTTTTTGTCTAAGTACACGATTTTTGGAAGTAAAAATGCTTCGATTTTCTTAGACAGCAACTTTTCTGAAAGGAAAGTGAATGTAGATGTACCTGGGCAAGTCAAAAATCCAATTTTTTCAATACTTTTTAAAAAAATCGTTAAAAACGATAAAAAAAATTACAAAAAAAACAGGAAATTTTACGCAAAATCACGTTTTTACAAAATACATTTTTTTTAAATGTTCTTACTCAAAAATGAAAAACCACAACAACATGAAATTTTCACCAAATTTTTATATTGGCGTTTTCTATAGATGGTTAAGTTTTCAAAGTATTTTGACATATTTTGACTTATTTATAGACAATTTAAATTTTCGATTTTTGTAATTTTTTTTTTTAAACATCTATAAAATTTAATTGGCTGACCGTAAACTCTTGAAAACTTAATGCAAGGTTAATAATAAGTTAAACTTATCGTAACTAAAAAATATTGGAGATCGTTTCACTCAAACTTTTTTTATAAGCCAATAAAGCTCAAATTTATATAAAATGTATCAAAATCACGATAATTTGCAAGTTATTTTGTAGTTGAAAATTCATAAATTTTTTTCTGTTTATACTTAAGGTTCAAAATTTTGACACTAGTTTGTTCATAAGCTAATCTTCAAAAATATATAAAAAAATTTCTATCGAACCAAAAGGAAAAAATTTTATGACCACAATAAATGTACCACCCCGTTGATACATTTATTTGATAGGGAAAAGGTTTCATAAAGTAACTATAAAAACCTGGTGTTTATTACTGTTATATTTGACTAAAGACATTTACCTTAGTTCAACATTCTGTTATAATATTTTGCATTTAGATTGTTATATCAATTTATCACATACTGTTCGAAATAGTTCTCCGAGTTCTTGAATATTCTCGAATAGTTCGCGGGCACCACCGGTCAGTTTTTTAGGAAAAACCAGTTTGCGGATGGCGTAATTCGCCGTTGGCGGATTGAGTAATTTTTAAAATTCTCGCGTTACCGTACGCTACGGATATAAAAGGCCTGCATACGCCGGACTCCACAGTCCACGTAATTGTAATATGCAATTCATTCAATTGTGCGTTTGATTATTTCATTTTGCGTGATCACCGGGATTACTTATTTATAATATTGTTAAATCGCGTAAGTACTGTCGCGTTTTTATCGGTATCAGGCCGAACATTCAACATTGTTATTTTGCGTTCTGTTGCGTTTCTACCGATAACGGGCCGAGCATTATTCATTATTAGAGTTTTCATGTTTAAAATACAGTCCACTATTTAAGTTTATTAAATTATGTTGATTTAGTGTTTTACCGACATTATAATATTTCCTGTCCAGTCTCTTACGGTTGCTCTATACACCCGCAAATCATAAACGCGGATATGGGTGCCAACATATTATACCATAGCAACCAAATATTACGCCCGGTGCGAAACTTCAAATTCAAAATTCGCCCATAAGTAATGCATATGAACCTTAAATGAAAACTCAAAGCTAAAATTTTTATGGTCTACAATACAGATAGTGATTTTTTTTAACACAAATAAAATGTAATCGAGCTATATAACCCAGTGTCCCGATAAACACGCGACATAATGCTAAATAATTATGATGTAAAAATAAACGAAATCTTTATTCATATTATACATTATCTTTTGTTTCATTTCGAGTAATCATTAGTCTATATAATTACATTATACATACGTAACTATATTATGGCTATGATATTTATTCGTATAATGTATTCACTATACATTATAGTGAAATCATGGTA
Source organism: Chaitophorus viminalis (assembly GCA_025469195.1). Classification (NCBI taxonomy): domain Eukaryota; kingdom Metazoa; phylum Arthropoda; class Insecta; order Hemiptera; family Aphididae; genus Chaitophorus; species Chaitophorus viminalis. Next base: position 80,293 of record JAIPRK010000978.1, read on the forward strand.
TGTGTCACTAATTATAAAATATAATAGATTAAAAATATCGTTTATTGTTAATTATTTCTTAAGAGTAAAAAGAGTATATTGATAATATTTTACAAGGAATCATCATAGCAAACAATCAACATTTGAAGTTTCATCAACTTCAAGTTTAAGTTTTAAAAATAATACAAACAGGCATGTATTAAAATTACAATTATACCTTTATATTTTTTAATTAAGTTATATTATCCATATTAGTCATACACCAAAAGGTAAATTTAATATATTCGTATGAGTGGGTGCACCTGAACCGAAAGTCACTTGAATAGTGTCGAGCTATTAAACCAAATTGTTAAGTGTTATAATTTCGGGCATTTAGAAATGTTACGGTTCACATAAAAGACACGTCATTGGACAACGGTACAACAGATGTATGGTTAATAATAATTTAGCTGTGAAGAAATTAATGAGTTTTGCAGAACCAATACAGACATTGACAAATATGAGATAGTGGCCTCTATATGAGAGTTCTCTCTTGTTAGCTTACAATTTGCCGAAGGAATTGGGGCTTTCTCAGTTAAAAAGCTTTTACTCGGTTGACAGGCCCTTAACAAACGGTTAGTCTCCGATAAAAACGTTTCCTGGAAGTTTTTCTTCTTCACTTTTTTTTATATATATTTATATTTATTTAATACAAAAATTTCTATTGTCATCAAAAGCTTATCGTTAGGACAAAGCATTATACACAATACTCATAAACGGTTATTATTGGGATCAGAATAATTTATGTATACTATTTTATTACAGTTGTTGTATTTATACTATACTTTTAAATTTTAATGCCTTCTAATATTAAGTGAAAGAGATATAATACGACGTATTTCACTTAGAACACATACATTACATTATAATATATATAATATATAAATGAATAAATGTCATTTAAATATTTATTTGAATGTATTTTCCATTTATAGTGATTAATAAAAGTAACTTGTAATGAATATTTTGATGTTTTTTTCTAACCTATTAAAAATCGTTTCAGAACAAACGTCTTATAAAAGTTTTACTGATAATATATTACAATATTAACCAAATCATTACATAACTTCTCAAGTACATTAAAATATAATTCTGTCGTAAAATAAATGTGTGGTTTTTATTCCTCTGTAATAATCGTATTTTTTTTTCCAGTCATTGCGGTACACACTACGTAAACGTCTACCAAGGCCCGACTTCCAACAGTCCTCTGCTAACAACGATATGCGACAAAAGCAAAAAGGATCATACTTTTCCTGGGCCAAACGTGCTTTTAGAGTTCAGGTAAAACGCGAGATCCAATGAGACCACAAAACGACAACACCCTCGACGAAAAAGAAAAATGTTTACTCGCTATTTCCTTCTCAGGATGGTCAAAATCAATATTTAAACGTACATTTTTATTCTGCGTTTTAATATAAATACCCATCATGGATTGTATTTTTTTTTCTCTACAAAATAAACACTTCATTTCAAAATATCTTATTTTGTATGCGTGACCTTTTTCGTCGCAGGAATCGAGATATGAACTCTGAATAATTACGATAATATTACGAATCATAACTGCAGTTTGAGACCGTTTTATACTTGTCATTCACAGGACTGGTGCTGCAATCCCACCGTATGACTACACCGGTTTCGTAGCCACTATCGAGTTCATCGACAATGTCGTCACACTACCGGCAAGCACGGTGGCAACGTTGGAAGTTTCTCCGTATCCTGCAGCGGCCGTTCCCAGTAAAATAAAAATAATAATAAAATCCATGATTGCTGGAGATTTTATTGACATAACATATTATCATTTATTTGTTCGCAGAAATCGCATCAAAAAACGATAAACCGTGCGATATGACAATCAAATCGACCGACGTCAAGTCTGGACATTTCGATTTACGGGGCTTACAGAATTGGAAAACAAACTGCACCATTCGTTTCGAGGGGAAGGAACCGGAAATCGTGCAAATATCCCTATTCAACTACGTTCTCAAGTGAGTGTCATTAAAACTTATGTTAAAGGTTAGTCATCATTTTCATGATGTCCATATATTTCCCGTGTGTAATTTTATGATTACACGTGAATGATGATAAATTAATAATATCATCTTTGTTAGTTATTAAATGCATTTTCAACAGCAGGATCAACAAATATAATAAGAAATATTCGATCTTAAATCTGTTTGAACACCATGAGAAAAAAGAAACTATTAATATGTGACAATATAGAGTCTAAAGTGATAGTCACAGTTTATAGTAAAAATACTAAATTGCATTTGCAATAAATAAAAAAAGTACAATTTTTCATTTTATTTTCATTAGTTTTCTTACTGTTTCACATATTCTATTTTATATTCACTGTATTTGATGTATGTGTATACGAATCGGTTAACACCAAGAAACAATTAATTATATCGGTCCATTAATTATATCCATACATCATTCCAACTACACAGTTTTGTACAAAAAATAAATCAATTAAGTATTACATTTGTTTAAAATTATTTCTTGATTATTTTAAACATAATTATGTATTGATAAATTATTGACTTGAGTAAATACTAAATAGTAAACCTGTGTGATTTCTCTATACAAAGAAATATATCTCATGAAAGGGTATTTTTGAATTGTATGTTAATTAATAAATACTTTTTTATATACTCTAGAGCCAGTTTTTGTCAGTCATTCATTGAAATTTACGACGGACCAGACACAAGGTCAAAAAATGGTAATCCTAAACGATTGTGCAGTCCTATAGAGAATCATGCTAGAGATACAAATGGCAGGCAAGAAGAGTTGATTTAAATGTGTTTATTATAGTGGAAAATGTGTTGTTATTTTTTTACTTCTACAAATATTATTTGTGTTTTATTTCAATGGTAGATTCCGCGAAAGGCAGATGTTTGTTTCATCAGGTACACATATGACGCTTTACGCTCGCAGATTAATGGCAAACACGCAAGACGTAGAAACTGAATTTTTGGACGGTGCCTACAGTTTTTTTAACGGTTAGATATACTTATATTCATACACCATAATACGTACTCTAACCTTGAGTAATTATTTAAATATTATTTCAACGATATCGTGTTTTTCGAATTAAGTATTAGAAAGAGGAACATTACAACCAGACACACTGTGTGATGTTAACTATAATGGTTTAAGTAGTTCATCTAGAGGAAGATTAAAACATCCTGGAACAGAACAAATATTTTGGAATGTTGAAGGACAAATGAGATGTTCTCAAAATCTAATTCCAGCTACTAATCAAAGCATAAGTATCAAAGTAAGAATCTATCATTTACAAAACGTTCATACATACTTTGAGAATACTATTGTATTGATTACTATGTAAGTCGTCCCGATTACAATTAAAAATAAAATCTAACCAAGAATCTACAAGTCCCTCGACATTTAAAGTACCATAAAATTATAGATAGAAGTATAAAGATACATAATTTATCGAGCTAACTAGATAAAATAAATAAAATACTAATATGATTGTGTACATATTTTTTTTTTTTTAAATCTACTTATAATATTTTTCAATATTTAAACCATTAAGTATTATAATGAACTTTTTTAATATGTAGCTTATAATGAAAATAATAGTTGAATATTAATCAACTATTGTTTATATTTTATTATTTAAAATCGTATGCAAAATAGTCATGTATTATAAATTATAATCTATCAAAATCTCAAATAAATGTTGTGAGTAGGAGAAATATCAGAAACTATCAAGTAATTGATATATATGTGATAAACTTAAGTCATTAAATTTTATGAAAATTTACATAGTAAATAGCCTTAAAATTAGTGAATTATATATCCCAAAAATGTAATAATCGAGTCACTATTTAGTATGTAGTAGAATTCTTTTTAAAAATTGTATTATAAAATTACATAATTAAAAATTCCAAACTCTTTTATAGCTGAGTAAAGATTATATTTTATTTTAATAGTAAAAAAAGTTAAATTAAACTGTTATGTTTTTTAAAATAATAAAATATAAGTTTTCTCCCCGCAATTATCCCTTACATTATTTTATATAAATATTGATCAATATAGTGCTATTGCGTTTACGTTGAATTTACAACATTTTTGATTACAAAATGCATTAAATTTATACTATTCAGATCAAAGTGAATTATTTAACAACTTATAAACAAACAAATGTTATCTTAAATAGCATAAGACGTAATTAACAATTTGAATGAAGTTGCATTAGAATAACGTAACCCCTCTATCTACTCTTGACAGTAAAACTCATTTTAAAACTTTTATTAATGTCATAAGTTATTTACGTATAATATCATTGAAAATTATTAGTCAATATTTTTCAAAGTAAAGCTTATTCAAGGATAGTGGCATAGTAATCATTTTATTCTGGGAGAGGATAGATGTATACTTAGTATAAACATTCTCAATATGAGATTGAAGAGTCAATTTTGGAATTGTACTCGTTCTACTAATTTTGCACTTCCAAAACATTTTAGCTCAACAAGTGAAACATCAAAATGTTGTACTTCTAGAGAGAAAAATTAAATTAATGTCTTAAATGAAGTTTCTTTGTCCTAAGTTTTATAACTGTAATAATTAAAAATATACATTCAAACCCTTGAAAATGGGACATGGGTTATCACTTATTATCATAAAAAAATATTGAAAACAAAAACTGTTTTTCTGTGTGACTTTTCGCGTATGAATGGTACAATTTAAACATTAAGATTAGAACGTGGTAGGTTAAATCCATTAAAGGTATTATGTTTTTACTTTATATACATCATAAATTGTAACATAAAAAAAGGCTCTGGAGGAATATATCCCTATTACCCCCCCACCAATAACAACACTACTGATCAAGGGTTAAATAATACTATAACACAACTTATTACAGCAAGCGCACAAAATAAAAATATCAAAATTTAAAATTAATTCATATTGTGGTTTAAACATTGTAAGTTTAACAGCTTAAGATGTTTTCGCAACATTGGTTTTTATTTAAAATATACTCAAATAAATGTAATAAATGTATATAGAACTCATTATTAATAAGATATTATTTATTTTATTTATTGAAATGTGATTCCTTGTATAACAAGAATCAGTATAACATGTATCGTGTATGTATATCAAGACAAAAAGAAAAGTAGATGCAAATACATGAATAGATACTAGTTACAGTGGCGTAGTTATGATTTAGTTCGGGGGGGGGGGGTACTTAATAAATTGGATAAACATAAAGGAGGTTTAATAAGTTCCCACGCGATACATAGCAGATAAGCAGGTACTTATGTAAGTTACTCCACGAAAAATAATTATACCACACGAAAAAATATCCTATGTCTATAAGTAGAAATTTGTAGAAAAAACACTTAGTTGATCTATGGTATTGCGTTTCGCGTATGGTTGTATGAATGTATGATAATATGATGGGTGAAAGATATAATTTGAAAGGCAAGATAAGGACAAGGTGGATTATATCCGTAATTATAATATATTATATTTTATATGTTAATGCATTAAACATTAAAAAAAAAAAGGCTCTGGGGAAGATCTATTCCCCTTGTGCTCCCACATAACTACGTCACTGACTAGTTAGTATATAAACTAAAAGAGAAGATATTAAAGACTTTTCTATTAAAAATATGAAATGTGGAGGTCTTTAAGTGCGCTGTGGATAGTAAATAAATAATGTAATAATATTTCTCAATATTTGTATAAAAGAGAAAAATATGGATTTATTATGTACCAGATTTTCAATACTGAATCGATGCAATTAATTGCAAGGTAATCATGGGTTAGATATGAATTTCAAAAAAAAATGTTAAAATATGATCTGTCGTTCAAAGATTATTAAAAAGTTTGAATTCAAATAATATCTAAGAATGGTCATGATCATTGTTATATTTTCAGGTCATATCGTTAAATAAGTTATCTTCGAATCTTTGTTACACTGAGTGCGGGGATGGAGGATGTCGTTGTGTTAAAAACGCTACTTCTGTTGTCGATCAGCTCTACATCACGTCGACTAAAGGTGATATCTTATCATGCATTTGCGGTGACTTTCAGGTAAAGTTCTTGGTGAATAATATAGTCTACCAGGATGTTAAATTGTCTTTATATATCTATTAGGCTGAATGGTTGCCAGTAACCGTTAAATCGTGGTCACCCATCAACTTAGTATACTCGATATCAAAATATAGCTGGTCCAACAAAGGATTTGAATACTCGGCTGAGTATTCATTTAAAGACGACATGGTGTGTGGATACCGAGTCATTAATCAGCACACCGGTATACTGGAATCGCCTATAGTGATCAGGGAAAGCCCTCTCAATTTTTATTATCATCAAGATTGTACCTGGTTACTGGATTCTAACGTCGAACGTCATTTGACTATAGAAATAGGCAGTTCACAAAGTCGTAAGTTTCAAAACAACGAAGTAACAATAATAAAAATGTTAATAAAATAGGTAACTTCAGTTGTTTTAACATAATAAAAATGACGAGTTACAGAATATGGTGGGTAAGATATATTGTCATTGCCCATTGGTGACTAATATTAATGAATAAATGTTCTTGTACATTTGAGATCGATGCACCTTTATTTTTAAAGACCGGTTGTCTAAATATATTTTAACTTACTATACTAGTATAAGTAATTAATTTCGTGATCAAGTTAAAATACAGACCCAATTTTTTCAAAAAAAAAAAATGAATTTTATTTAATTTCCAAAAATATAAATTAAAATTTTGTATGATTTTTTAACTACAAAAGTGATGTAGATTTTCGTAATTTTTAAATCCTTACTATTATAAAAATAAAGGTAACTAAGAATGTGAGTAGAAGTAAGAACATTATATGATATACTATTTCCAACATTTTTTGTCAAACCAAAATTGTTTTATTGACATTTTACAAAAAAAAATCGAGATAATTACCATAGTAAGATATTTGATTCTCTATCTTTTATCTTTATAAATAAATACTAAACCACTCGAACTCTTCATTCAGAACAGATTTGTCGAGAGCATTGGATGTTAGTACATTGGTTTCAAGTTTGAAAAACCAATACAGCAATATATTCACACTCCCTTATAATCTATATCTTATAGAACCGTGAAGTATTGTTTTTTCTTGTATTTTATGTCACACTAAAAATTATAATAGTTATGACGGCATATTTAGTTTTATTTATAAATTTTTGACTTTAAAAACTTAAATGGTAGGTACTTACAATTTTATAAAACTGTCATTTTAAATTATGTCCTTAGCTACAAAAGTTTGTTTATAAAGACATTATATAATTATATTTTTGCTTTGACGAAAATGAGACTAGATTTTAAGAAAAATTACTTTACGGTATTTTTCTATGAGATGGATGTAACAAAAACAGATTAAGAATTTCAAATAAAAACTGATTATTTAATATATTCCATCTACGAATTTCAAAATTCTACACTGTGTATTAAAAATGTATAATAATTAGTACTGTTAATATTATTAATGTAATTTCTTACATTTTAAAGGAGGGAAATAATTAAATGATTATTCTATTAGAATTTCACACAATATTTAAAAAAAAAAAAATGGATGAAGCCATATGATAACTAACTTGTTTGTTTTGAATTTATATATTTATGATGTACATATACTTTTTAATAATATTAGCAAGTTTTTATTTAATTATTCAAAGAAAGGTGTTTGGTAAACTCTCAGTAAATTACCTATGCATTATAAAAATATTTAACTGATTTAACGCTCATCTTCCTCTATTGTATTTCTTCTCCAGTTTAAATTCAAGTTTTCAAACTTAAAGCCTTAAACAAAAGACATTACCAGAATTGGTTTTTGTTTTATTAGAGAACAATAATCCTATTATATTATATAATATTATATTTTTTTATGAAAAATTAGTAGTTTTCATAAAACCCAAAAAAGGTTAATGAATAACTGAAAACTTTTAATTTTCTTTTATTGTAGTATTTCTAGTGTTGTATTCTCCTCCTATAATATAGTATAGAAAAATAAATTCTCAAGTGATGTACAAAACATTTTAGATTCTGAGTGAAACGAGGAGTGTATTGATTTTATCATGATGAGTGTTTTTTTTTTTTACCTGGTTTCGATTAAGAGTTTTCTAATATATACAAACCTATAACTTTTTTGAAAGGAAATTTTGTTTAGTTAGTACTTTTAAGAATTGATTTTTTGATTTTCCCAATAATTTTGTAAGAATGAAGAAAATTTATGTAAAAAATTGCAAAATGTTTTTACCCAGAAACGGGATTCAAACTCAGTATTTGTTATTTTAGTTGTCAACCATTTCTATTTAGTTATATATTCATTTTTATAAATATAAACTAATCCAACCGACCGTTTTACTCCAAATCATTGTTTAGAAAGCAACGGTACATTGGTTTCAAATTTAAAAAACCAATAAAGCTATATCACCCATCCGTATAACTCATGCTCCCTACCAGGGAACTTACTTAACCTAGGAATCTCGCCCTTTTTAATTTTTTATCATACACTCTAGAAGTTTTAACTATAAGTTTATTAATATAATAACATATAACCTCAAGTATTACGTTTGAGTTTAAAATATCTACTATAAATTACTAATTATATGAGATCTGTAACTGTAGGTTGACAGGTATACATGGAACTTATTATATGGCTATAACAAAATAACATCAACACACACTTTGTAACAAAAAAAAAAAAAAATCCAATGCTAGTTGCAACTTTATATAACAGAATAGTCAGTGTCTCAGTGAATACCAAAGAATGGTTACAAATATGAAATAATAACACCATTTTATCAATACATGGAATTTTCAAATATTTATTTGTAATACTTCTGGTTTGCAAAAAAAAATTAATAGTCATGATAAATGTATGATATAGGTCCATGTTCTGCGTGGAATATAAGTATTCACGAATATTCCGAAAAAGTTGATGATAAAGCCGGCCCAATCTTGTACACATTCTGTTCTAGAGAAAAAAATTCTACCAACACTCTTCCATGGCAAATGAACATTGTTGTCATCAAGTATGTAATTTTTACAATATTTAAAAATTCATATACTCTTATTTTTATTCTGTAACTTTATAGATTAAGAGCAATGACGCAGACGCCTCCTCAGTACTATATTAAGTGGCGATCTGACGTTGATCGCGCTAGGTTGTCTGGATCTACTGCTCACACAGCAGCTGCAAGTGGATCATCGAAATTAATGATCAGTTGGGCAATATTGTTTACAGGGCTCTCTCTTTATGTAAAAAAAATGAAAAACAGTTGAATGTTTATATTATTACCTGTATAAGCATGTTTTACATAGAACTTATTTCAAGGTGTCTAAAAATTGTACTTACTAAATAATTATTTTCGGTTGTGACTGTTAGTGTTTAGTTCTATATTGTGCCAAAGTCTTAACCAAAAACTAAAGTATTAAAACTAGAAACGTATAGAGTACAAGTATTACATGAACAGACAATTCATTGTAAAGTATATTTTCCTTTCCTAAATAATTATTAAAATGATTAGAAATATGAATTATAATTTAATTTATACATTGGTGCGTTATTTTATGTTCGTGTATTCATTAAATATTTTAATACCTTTGTGTAATAGATGCTTAATTTAAATAATTTCACTGAAACAATTTTTCAATCAAATAGTAAAAATCAATTAGCGTAGATAATAGACCAATATAATTCATCCTTGTTATTTTAATTACTTGAATATTATATTGAGATTATATATTCCTATTCAAATCTTCATATGACCTTATAATTTTTCAAATACCAAAACATTTAAAATTAAAAAAAACTTAGTATAATTACAATTTTCAAATAATAAGATATGATGAATGGAAATAACAAAATCAAATAAACTCACAGTATTATATAAAATTTTTTACAATAATTATACATTTATAATTTTCATAAACTTAAAACTATTTCACTATCTATTATTATTATTCAATTATTGTTATTGTTATTATTATTTATTTATTTATTGAAAAATAATACTGTACATTACACGACTATACATTTAGAATTTAGATAGTTAATACAATAATAAACATTTTTACTTCTTGTTTTTATGTAAACGCCAAGGGTTTGATTTTTTCTTTAAGTATTAGAATTTTGACTAAAATAATAAAATGGTAAAAACGTTTTTCATTTGTATTTCTTCCTACTTTTTTATGTATTTTATGGTTCATTTAATGAAGCAGAATTAACTATAACAAATACACAAATTTTTTTAATGATAATTATGATATGATAATTCATCTCTTGAACATAGGATTTATATAATATACATACATATACGTACAATCAATCTATCAATCTGTAAAAAGTAATATTGGAAAATATGAACTTAAATTGCCTAAAATAAAAAGTTATGAAAAAAGTTAAGAAAATATGCTACTTTAAGTTAAGCTCTTTGTATATGATGAAATAATAGTTGTTAAGTGTTACGTTAAAAATTATTTATAAATGTATTAAATTTAAACAACACAATATAAATTACCTTTCAAATTGAATATTTAATCAAATCTGATATTTCAAAATGTTTATTTGGTTAACAGTATTAACTGATTCATATTGAAGTATAGTTTCATGTAAAATGCAATCTAAAAACATATTTTTCTGTATATTACAGTATTATATTGTTAATGAGTTATTTAGAAAATAATAGTTAAATTCTGTATGTATTGAAAAATTGTTCAAAACTTTTTTTTAGAACTTATTGGCTAATTTGTACTCTGTACATTGAATAAATTTTTCAATAAAAAACAATTAAATTTGTATCTATTAATTGTATATAACTTATTGAAATACCTATATATACCTGTTATAAGCATTTACAAAAGATAAAACTATATGAAACTATAAATGTATTCTTATATAATAAAAATATGTAGGTAAAAAAGAAATGCAATTTATAGGAATTTTAATATCTAGCCTTTAGGAAGTGCATTGATTAAATCATCAATCCGCAGAATAGTTTTATTGGAAATTATTTTCTGTTTTATATATAAGTCGATATGTTCTGTATTATATGATAATAGAAAATAACAATTGTACTTTATATTCCATATATAGTATTCTTTGAAAATATTTTAAAATTTTGTATGTAATTCAAAAGTAAGAGGTTCATTGAAATAGCATTCTCAATATGACAGTATGAAATCTATACTCTGTGATCTATATTTTTCAATTTATTGAAAATAATTAAAATTCAATGAGTCAATAACAATTGGTATGATAAATCTATAAATACAAGCTTACAAAATAAAAATTATCATCTTTAAGTGTCTTATACTTTAAATTTTTAATGATTTCAAATTTTCAATCAATAATAGGTATATAATTTTATTATCATTATAATTTATTTTATTTTATTTTAATTTTAATTTTATGTTTTCAAAAACACTTAAATAAGCTACTGCTGTAAAGACGTTTAATGTATTAAATTATTTAAAATAAATAAATGCCAAAAAAGAACCAGACGGGGATTTTGAATGATTTTTTGAATGACAGTAAGAACAAATTCTGTGGAATCTTCTATTACATTTTCAAGTAGGTATTTTGTCCTGGCGAAATTTTTTTATCAACAATTATGAAAACATCAAATAAATAAATTAAAAAGGAATAAAATATTTTACAAAGAAAATACCAATCTAAACTGGTAAAAATTTCTCTAACTTAAACTCTTTGAATAATAACAAATTTTTAAAATCGTTTGAGGATATAAAATCGTATAATCCAGGATATAAATCGTTATTTTATGCAATTTTGTTTATAAAAAAATTTCTTGATTGTCCATTAGAAATTTTTTATAGTTATTTAAAGAAAAACTGATGGATAACCTTGTGTTAAAATTTTAAACTGTATTGTAAATACCAAAAGCATTTTCAACTATAAAATGACTTGCAAATTATCGTGGGTTTGACATATTTCATAAAAATTTGAACTTTAAGGGCTTGTGAAAAAAATTTATGTCAAACGATTTTCGATTTTTTCAAATTATGATAAATACAACTTATAATAAACCTTGTATTAAATTGTCAAAATTTTGTTGACTGCCAAGTTTTTTTTTATCAAAATTTCAAAAAAATATATTTAAGTAAATCGAACATTTCAATTGTCTATAAATAGGTCAAAAATAAATTACTATACTGTAATAATAGCATAGTATAATAGTAATAAACAACAATGGAAGTCGATTTTATTCATACAAATACTTATAAGTTATTACATCATAAGTACCGAATTATTATTTTTTATCTTATAAAATCATACAAGAATGACCATTGCGTCATTGCTAATTGGATTTTACATAAAAATGTCTAATCAATCATATATTCACATTTACATGAAATTATGAACAAATACTTAATTTAAAAGCTCATATATTTAAATAAATTACAAAATATACACAATACAAAAATTAAACACATAGTATTAATCAATAAAGAATAGACAAAAAAAAAAAAATGAAAAGAAACGAGTACAGCGCTATCTAGTGAAAGTATTTGAAAACCAATCCAAGTATTTCTATGAATCGGATAGACAGCGTTGTATCTATTGATGTCATGAACAATTTTTACAATATAAATAACATTTTCTTAGTAGTAGAATATTTAAAATTAAAAATACTCGAACATTATTGTTAGTAACAATTTGCTACAGATTAAAATCATTATAATTATATTATATAATGTAATATAAATTATAATATATTTTATAATTCTATACTTATAATAAAGTGCATTCAACATATTCAATTTCACGTTACGTAGTTGCACTGTTTTGTAATAAAAACGTTAATTTAACCGGACCGATTTAATATGCTATTCCATACTTAAACACCAGTGCCTATAATACTGACAATAATATCATGTTATAATATTATCCATTGAACTACTCTGGTTTCGATTTATGTTTCGAAGAAGATTTTAAAACGTATTTACAAAAACACTTGATGGTTTTGTATGCACCGTAAAAAACAATGAACACAATTAACGAGACCATACCAATCACGTCCAATAAAAAGTATTGATACCACGTCAAATGTAATGCTTGCGATTTTAAATGTGGCGCTCCTTTGTGACGAACTACATACTCCGTCCAGTAAACAACGGAATCGGCCGGTGACATCGGTCGGTCCTTGAACCGTTCGGATGTTATTTTCGCATTTCGCGAGTACCTATGTAAGTGTAAAAATAAACTTAGTCGAATAATATGATGGCATGACGTGCCCCCATTGTTATGTTCGGCAAATGATCAAATGTACGTTTGGTATTATATTATTACGTGCGAAACGAACAACGATCATTTTCACGGTTATAAATGTTATAATATTAATAATAGTAATAATAATAATAATAATAATAATAATAATAATAATGTACTAACGATTCGTCGTTGATGATCTTGTTGATGGCATTTAAAAGCGTGTCCTTGTCAACCGACATCAAGTCCAACGAAATCGCCATACCCGCGTCGACTAGGTTTTCCATGTTTCTCGGTTGGTCGTAGAAAAACGGAAACCCGAGGGCCGGAACACCAGCGTCTACGGTCTCGTACACCCCCGATATACCTCCGTGGCAGATAAATAATTTGACGTTTGGATGCACTTGAAATCATTACACGCAATATGATCGATTAGATTAACGTGTTATTCGTTCGTCTACGCGAGATCTTACTAAGTATGTCTCGTTGCGGAAGCCATTTCCTTGTCATCACGTTTTTCGGCTTGTCCGTCATTTCTCCCTCGTGTTTTAGCAAAACCCTTTGAGGAACTTCAGCCAACGCGTCGTTGAACACTTTTTGAATATGATCCGGTAGTGTCGAAAGTGCAACGACTGTGCCGAATGTAAATAAAATTACCCCGTGTGGCGAACCTTCGATAAATTCTAAAATATCCTGTAAATATGTAAGTGTATTATAAGTTTTAACATTAGGTATTGGTATACTCTACAGTCTATACACAATTGAAGTTTCCTCTCTGTCAAAAATTAAATTGTTTCTATAACTAATATTGTTAAACATGTCGCGTGTGTATGAAAAATTCAGTTGGTAATTACAATGTATTGTTTGTTGTTAATTTTTCGATAAAAAGAGGTATGTAAGAATTTAATTTATGTGTTACATAATTCCTTATATTTATATTAATTTGTTACGTCATTGTTCGATCAGTATCAGTATATCACACAAATCATATTTCGTGTATATAGTATTGATTTTTTTAACGGAAAATCAAAAAATATATTTATATCTAGCTGATTTTATATTTTATTATTATTAGTCTCAAAAACAATAAAATGGATAAAAAAATAATAGACCTAAACAAAATATTTTTCCTTCGAAAAAACCTTAAAAATTAAATTGATTTTGTCTTCACCATTTTGTAAGAATACATACAATATAGCTAGATAATATAAAATAATATTATAAATCTGAGTGTATAATAAATAATAATACTCGGTGTAGTAAAATGGCCAAACAATGACACAGAAAAATAATAAATAAAAAAAAACACCAAATAGTGACAAATTTTGATTTCACACACGTGTAATACATGCAGCTATAGCCGGAAGAACACCAACATTATTAATCTTGCACATCTGTTTCGTTAGGACAACTGTCCACACAAATACAAAAACGTATATTGAATAAAGTTTAAGAAGACTTGAGAAAAAGCACTATACTTTTATATCGGCCGTGCAGTTAAATCTTTACCATTTGCCATTCGAGCTACAGTGTTACGTGTTACTCGATGACCCGAGGCCAAGTTTTTAACTGATATTCGCACTTAAGCGTCCATCGTCCGTCGACGGGAAATGACTAAAAGCTCACTACATTTTCTTATTTAATCGACGTTCCGATTAATGGAAAATGTCTCCAACGTAGTATGACCTCCAGTTTTAGAGTCTTCCAGTGTTGGAATTTCAGGTATATACATATTTATTATTTATACAACGATGTAACTACACCTATTATACCATCACGGGTTTTTTAAATGAACATTCTGACTGCTGTTAATTATTACTATCGATACTTGCAAAAAACAGTTCGTATTCCATTTCGACGTGCTAATGACGTGCAATCGAGGTATTTATATACAACAACAACAATAATAATAATAATAATAATAACAGTAATATTATTTAGAACATAGGAACTGTCGATAATATCACGCGTATGTACAGCGGTGCAATGTATCAATGCGCATTACATGTGCCCAGAGCAGCTTAAACATACCTACTTCCAAGCATAAAATCGTGCGTATAATAGCTAATAGAGTTTTTTCAAATTTTCGTAGGGTCTAAAAGATGGTTAAGTTTATTATAATATTAACATAAATGTTTGTTCTCAGTATCTACAGAGTAGGTCGTTTATGACTTTTGAAACTTTTTTTTTCTTCTGGAGGAGTCGAGACCTAATAACCCGCCTCCCCCCACCTCGAAAATACGCCACTGGGTATAGATACCTACAACGATGTACTCCGTATGTAGTAAAAAAAAAGTTCCGAGTGCACTGTACGAAAATTGAAAGAGTGTTACAGAAAAAAAATTTATTCACCGTGATCACAAAAGTAGTTTACTCGCATTAACTGCAAATAATGGCTTACATACTAAATACAGGGAAAATGACATAATTTTCAATAGATTTAGAAATATTGAAAACAATGTTCAAGATAGGCATAGGCACATGGCTTATATTTAACTACACGTAGATGACGTCCAGCTATAGGTTACAGACATTTATTTTAAATTTAACTAGTTCTATACGAAAAATTGACCCTGATAAATATATAAATAAATTGTACGCTGGTATAATATATTATTATTATTATTATTATTATACATTTATAACGATTAAGGTTAGGACTTGTATGTGTGCATTTGCGCATTCTTCTTGTGATTGATCGTCAAACAATCACAACTTCATCATACTCTCCCGCGTGACACAATATTATTATAATGTGAATAAAACTATGACATTCCCAAGATTGTTAAACGCATTGAACCGCGTGGCATTTTCAGAACTTACTCGCTGCGAGGAATTTTCATCGCTGTTACCTCTTGCTCTACATCGTAAAGGAGTATCACAAGAACAGTGATGTGCGGTATTTCATTCGTGTCTACCGTATTTGCTTAGCATACGAGTATAATGCGATCGGGCAACGATTAGTCTCTGCGTGACGCGTGCGCTTACATTATTAATAATATTAATAAAGTATTATTAATAATATAACAATAACGAATACCACGTGTTCGAATTGTTTTGAGTTTTAATCACGTCTAAGTTTAATAATAATAATAATAATAAATAAAATCAGTTATTGCAGTAACAACATTGTTGATGATCGCACGAACGCTAACGATAACGTTGTATTTTCAAAACGCGTTCATGCACTAAATTGTCCAATAAAGAGTACGATAAAATTGTAAAACTACCATTGTTGAACCGTTTGGTATTATTTTCACGCGCAGCCGAAAAAATCATGAGGATCCATGTGTAATATTGATAAAAAAAAAAATACAATTGACCCAAAAAAATGTAATCAACACGGTCAATAGATCATAGGCTGTATACTACTTCTATGATTAAAAGATATTAGATAATATTGGCTATAATGTATCATTATTATTGTATAGACGAACAGCGGTTTTTTCTAGGCATAACTAGATAATTATTATCGGCCAATCAATAGAAGAACCTTACATTGTCTATTATGCATACTGCGCAACCTACACTCCGCGAACTATGACCATTAGGATTTTCAATTATTGAGAGATTGATTTCGCCTCAGATAAAAAACAAATAGTGCGCAATAATGTAACGTCTGATCCGTTTTTTAACATAAATTTCAAATTACGTGATCAATTTTATTGGACCGAAAGAGGAATAAAGCTGATTAACACGGGAATGACTATTGAACCAGCTATACTATTATACCAATACGTAACACTCGGGTTTCTATTTAATGTGATCCTATTTAATGCATCCATATATATTATATTTATTATATATTTTATACATAGTATTAGTTATTGACAATATATTTAAAAAATATTATCAGCTATTATAGAATTCTTGAAGGAATATTTTATTCTTTTTGGCGTAAAACGTCGATTTTCTAATAGTGTATACAAATATAAATATAAATAATAATTAACAATTGAACCACGATAAAAGAATTTATAGTTAAATATTTACATTTGAATAACGACAAAAATTATAGCATTATAAAAGTTTCCGTTCAAACTCGTATTAACTCAATTTATACTTGGAATTTAAAAGGTTTTGTATGTATCGCCCAACACTGTTTTTACATTTTTACAGTGTATTATTTTGCTCATAACTATATCATAACATAATATTATATTAATGTATTTCAGCGATTCCTTTGCTTACTATACATTCAATTATGACCGAAAACATTATAAAGTTATACAAACTATATTAAAATCATTATGATAATTATTATTATGTTACAGATATTATTTATGTACACCATAGGATTCTAATTCTCCTTGAAAATTTTAAAAGCCATATTTTGAAGCAGACTATTCTTTTTAAATAAATCCATGTAGGATAATCAAATGATTCAAATGTCGATCTGGTATAATTATTATTTTATCAAATGGATATTTAAGCTTTAACATTGGACATTTTTTATTTGCGGAATGGCATTTAACTGTATAATATAAAATACAATTACAAGTAGTATTATAAGTTTGACTGGGAATGTTTGGGGCCTCTTTCAGACGGTTTGGTTAGGTTAGGTTACATTCTCTCGATACTCATTTCAATAGTTCGGGCATTTTCACCCACGTGCACGTTCCCAAATCAAAATTGAAAGGCTTTTCACGTAAGAATGATAACTGATAATATTTCTATGAAGAATATTTCTAGTGTTGTTTACACTTTTAATCGTTACATTACTATTATCTATACATTATTGATGGGTATGTGAATAAATATACGCGCACGGAGGTGAGCGAGTTTTGATAGGTATAGTAAAACGCTATAGGCAGCTAAAGGTGTACGAAAAGCTGAAATTTATGAATAATAATATGTGTGTTACAAATGAATTTGAATTAAATTCATTGTTTACGTTCATACTGCTATGTATTGTATTATTTGGTGTTCAGTGTTCATATTGAGTTTAAAAGGTATACAATAAAACATCATAACAGTAGTAGCGGATTTATGAACCCCTCAGACGCTGATGTACTCTTGTATATATATTATATGCATTTAGTTTTATTCCAATTTTATCATAATGACAAATCAATGATCGTACGGACGATGGCTGTATATTCTATATCTCCATAATTACAATTGAGTGTTTGACACGTGGTATGCGTTAGAAATACATAGAATTTTCCACCCCCCCTCCCCAAGGAAATGTTGAAAATTCGCCATTGAATAACAGATTTTTACATCTTAAATGGTTTTAATATGACCACGGCTGCCGATCATAACATACTAGCTGAATTACCCGTCTTTGCCGGCTTTAAGTATAAAAAATGTATGTACTTTTGTTATCTGGCAAGATTAAATATTGTTTAATCTATTTAAACAAAATTTATAATAAGATTGTTTAAAAAATATTTTATATATATTAATTAATTATTAAGCTTAAGGATCATTTTTACATCCTTATGAATATTTCATAAGGCCATAAATATAATTAATATTAATAACCATTAAGCCTATTTAGACCTATTGCATTTCTTAAGTAGGTCTTAGCAGCGGTAAAGTAATAAACATTTGCATCAATTTTGAAATAATTGAGTTTGAAAATAATATTTTCAAAAATTATTGCATAGTGCACTAATACATGGTCAATGTATATTAAATTTACTTTAACATTTTTGTATTAAAATTTCAAATGAATCGACCAGATGATTTTGGCTGTAGATAATGTATACTTAATTTCACACGGGACAGTATTGGTCAGGTCATAGTTTTTAATGAAATACCATCTTATATTTTTTAAAGCCTAGTTATGTTTGGTTAGGTTAGTCAGGTACCTAATACTTTGGTATTTTTTTTTTTTCATTATCGGCCACCAAGGTAATATTTTTGTGTTTATTTTTTGATAGAGGGTAATATACATTATATCCGGTAAAACTGGTAAAAGTATCAATTCTCTATGACGACTAAAATATCAGTCATCCTTTATAGTTTGAATTAGTAACAAATTTCTTGATTTTTTTCTTTCCCAAGAACCTTCTTCTGGCAATTACGAATACAACAAAAAAATAATTAGCGAAGTCGATCTTGCCGTTTACGCGTGATGCCGTAATAAAAGGAAATGGGGATTCATTTATACATATATATATAGAGAGATATTTTTGTTTATTTCAACCTCTTGAATTCAAAATTTTGAAAAATCCTTTCTTAGTGGAACTTGGCATTATAATAATAATCCATCCTGAAAATTTCAATTCAATAACTTAAATGGGTTCGGCTCTGCGTTGATTACTGCTAAAGCACATTTTCTTTTATATATATAGAGAACATTATTTATATTTTATATTAGGTATATATTTTAAGAATTTCGACCATTAGTATTATTCATATTATAATGATCATTTAGTATGTTTATAAAGCGGGAGGGGGGGGTTATTTTAATGATTTTCTGATTTCTTTCGCATGCAGACCCGAGTAAAGTGCTGCTGATCGACCGACGCTCGCGTTTCCATATCGATCCGTCATGCACAAATGCGAGAATATGCCGCAGCTAGACGCAAGGATAATACATCGGATGGTTTATACACGCTTTGTAACCATAACGAAATATGTAAAGAAGTGCCGTATAATGTACGCGAAATAAAATGTCATTGTCAAATGCTTGTTTGTTTTCGCAATAATGATGTTCTCGTATGAATAAGAGTGTTTTGATGGCAGATGCAAAAGATTGTTGCCCCTTGCCCATGTGGACGTATATTATAATATGAAAAATAATTGTTAAAATGTGATAAGAATTATTGTACTGATTTTGCACCAAGTTGAAAGAATATAATATTATTGTTTAATAGATCATTTTTATGCTAAAATTTAATTTGTGATGAGAAAAAAAGATTTATTTAATTGTTATTATTAATTTGTTGTATTTTAATTTATTGATCATTTTTATGCTTACTTATAATTTGTGATGAAAAAAAAAAAACAAAAGACTATTTTATTTAGTTCTCTTTACTATTTTGGTATATATTTTAATTAATATTGTTAACTTTTGTGCTTGCATTTAATTTGTAATCAACTTTTGTGCTTGCATTTAATTTGTAATCAACTTTTGTGCTTGCATTTAATTTGTAATCAACTTTTGTGCTTGCATTTAATTTGTAATCAACTTTTGTTAAATTTGTATTAAAAAAATAAAAATTTATTTGAAAATGTACAAATCCAATGTTTTCCAAATAAAACGAATAAATAGATACCATTGTTTACAGCAAACAAATGCCACACTTAATGTTGGACATATGCATGAGTATCATAGAGCATATATTATATTCAGTGCATGGTGGTGGCCAGAAATGGCACAAATAAAAATTGTATACTTTAATGCATGATGGCCAAATATGGCACGAACGAACTTTTGGTGCATATACAGTGCCATATTTGGCACAAATTAAACTTTGATCGAGTTTAAGGGGAAGTTTGACTCAACTATTTTTTAACTATTTTTCTCGTGATCCTGAGGTCTTTGACTAAATGCTCAATTTTTTTCAGAGATAAATAAAAAGTTACGCACGAAAGGGTTAACTGTTATATGGTTCATTTTTCGGGTTAATGATTCGTACTATGGATACTATATAATGGGCCGTACAGCGGAGAAAATGGATTTTTACCGACACATGGCCGCGATGAGACAATAACGGACATAATAATATAGTAAGCAAAAGAGAGCCACATCATTCAATCACTCACCGCCGACAAAGGCTGGGGCCTTTCCAAGTGAATGCCGCCCACGTCCACGCGGTCGACGGGCACCGGCCTGGACGGTTCGGTAACGTAGTGCGTGTTGGCGAACACCAGCGACGGTTTGACGGTGGGCCCGAGCCCATCGGTGGTGGCCGCGAACCGGTACCGCAAGTACGTGGTGTACAGGTGCAGACCCACGTTGTGCAGCCGCTGGTAGAACGTGGTGAGACGGCCGTACGTGGACAACATGTGCGGCACGTACGCCGGGTTGGCGCGGTGGCCGAACGCGGCCGTCTCGATCCACGGCAGCAGCGGCGCGGGCACGGTGTAGACGAGCGGCACGTTCAGCCGGCCCGCGGCCACCGACACGCACTCGTTACTCAACGGTTCCGTGATGAACACGTCGTACGTGGCCGCGCCCGCATCGGTGACGATCGACCGCAGCAGCCTGTCCATGATGTCGCAAATGACCCGGCTGCCGTTCTCCAGCATCGGCACCATCGCGGACACCCGCGAGAGCTCCGTGCGCACCTGGACGGCGTCTATGTCCAGTGCCGACAAGCCGTAACCGTACTCGGCGAACGTGTCCACTTCCGTGTAGTTGCCGTTGGCCGGTGTCGTGCGGTCCGCGAACGGCGTGTACACCGTGACCGCGTGTCCGCGATCCGCCAGCGCGCGCAATACTCCGCGCATAAAGTTCCAGTGGCTCTTGGCGACCACCGACTCGAACGCCAGCACGCGAGCGCCGTGGGCCGGTTGCGCCACCGCGATCAGCAGCAGCGATAGCAGCAGTCCGACTACGGTAACGCGCGCGAAGGCCGCGGCGCTACGCCTGCAGCATCCGTCAGTGGCCCGTGCCGCGGTCATCGGATCGTCAAGTCCGCACCGGTTGGGACCACGGTGCAATGTGTGCAGTTATTCACAGTAAGTCGGTTGTTGACGGAGCGGTACGCGCAATACGTTTGAGGTCGCGACGAAAGGCACATTTAGAATCGCGCACGGCCGGCGCTAATTATATATGCGCGCGGTTTCCGAACGGCGGCGGCGGCACTAGATAACGCGCGCAGTGCCCACTTCCTATTTTTCGAAACGTATGCGCGTGTGTTTCCGTTTAAACAATAACCATATAATATTGAAGTTAATAGGTACCTAATATGTTTTATTATAATATTTGACATGATTCCACGTGGTAATATGTGTTATACGTGTATATTATATAGTTATTGTCGTACTGCGGCGCCATGATTTATGATACCTCCAATAGTCCCATTTGTCAAAGTTATCCGTATAGAATCTTTATTTAGATCGGATGATTTAAGCGATGATCATCAATATCAAGGCCAAAAAATACACCTTTGTGTAAAATTTATCCACAATTCCAATCGTAATATATATATATATAAAACATATATTGCGTGTATTTTACACGTCTCATCTATTTACATAATATTATATTTGATTATTTCTGCACAATGTAATTTCACTAAAAACTTACTAAACATATGTTGGCCAGTAGAGGAAATGGCGATGCCACTCGCGGTTTGAATATTGTAAAAAAACACCGGTTCATAAGTTTATTACAACTACCCTTCTGGCCCTGTGAAGCTAAGTATATGTACGTATATTAGGTATACAGACCTTGATGCCTTGACACGAAATCTAATCTTAAAGCTAGACGCGTGTGACCTTGTGGTTATTCTTATCAGACGAACTGGGTAAATAGATCATCATCATTATTATTTAGGTCTATTCGATTTCAAATTACTGTTACGAATAAGACATGTTAAAAATTGTTACATAAACGGCACAACAATTAATTTGTGATAATCTTTTAATGTGCATCTGCCATCTAACATGGAGGATCAAGGATTTCATCAAGGACGTCGACCATCAACCGTGCGTTTGATTTCTGTATTGCACAAAGTATATGTTATACTTGTCACTTTGGGCTATTTTGGAGCTATAGTATACATCGTTTGTTTTACTATTTTAAAATGTGTGTCTGGCGGCAAAAAAAAACTGTTAAATATAGCTAGTTTCAAGTGTAGTTTGTTGTAAATCGATATTCCGTCTAAATTATAGCTGTATGACAATTTTTGTGCAAACTATTCGATCTATGTTTCAGGATCTAATTTATGTTACAGAAATTACTATGAGTGTTGTACGAAAAACACTAAAAGTGTTGTTATTTTCAGAGGTATAATGAACTGTGATAGACGGATTTGAACAATTTTATTTCTCTAAAAGAGTACAACGTAAAACACAATGGCTTAGAGCAGGGATGGCGAACCTATGTCACGCGTGTCACAGGGTGGCACGTGTACATTATTTCAGTGACACGCCAATTTAAATATAATTTATAAGTTTTATTTCATTTTCCAAAAAAATTACTGATAATTTGAAATTATTTTTAATTTATTATTGTAATAATAAGATATTATCACGACTATGGATATTATTAACTTAATATATATTTACTTAACAAACAAAATCATGTTTATATGTTTAATTAATTATTTTTCAAGCAAAAAAATGATCAGAAAAATTTCTGATACGTGAGGTAAATAAAATCAAACCAAGCATTTTGATTTGACACGCAGTTATCAAAAGGTTCGCCATCCCTGGCTTAGAGCCAGAATTTCCAATTTTGAAAACACATTTAGAAAAGTTTTAGATTTGAATTCTGAGATATATTTATCTTGACTTGTTTGGTTTATAAGAAAGTTATTTTAAAATCTGGCTTTTAGCCTAGTCGTATTGTAATATATTTATTCCCTCCCCCCTTCTTCCCATAAGAATAAAAAATTAAATACGCCTAATGAACTATGCTGAATGTAAATCATACAAAATGACTTTATAATAGACATTTTAGCGTATCTCTTAAAATAATAAATAATAAATCGTAAACCATTCATTGTCGTCATTATTATACAAGCTTTAACTAAACCTTTGATTGATGCTTTCGATTTCCGATAATATTTAATATTTAAGATATTCGCATAAATTGTTACAATTAAAGTTTTTTTATAGTGGGTTTTAAACAACAGGGACAAGAAAAATCGTATTATTTAGCTTCACTTATAACAATAGGTACGTCATATGATTCTAAAATAATTAACGACAAATAATATTATTATTATGTATATTTAAGTAAAAACTTATAAATTAATATAATATAATAGGTATGACGATACGAACTATTTGAAACTATAAAGTTTTATAAAATTACATATGAAAGAATACTCAGTAAAAACTAAAAATAATGTTTTATAATCCAATTCATATTATGCAGTTTTGCGTTTTGCCAATTTATTATTTTTATTTATTTATTATGTAATACAAAGTCTACGATGATAATGGTCATTGGACGATTTAAACAAAAATTAAGTTACCTAAGTATTTACAGAAATTTTTATTTATATGAGTTATACATTATTAAAATATCATATTAGTATATATTAGATAATTAATTAATGTTAAATAGTATTTAGATTTTGTCTAGAAATTTTGAATTGTATAGACATTTCAGAGTAAATCTGGTGATGCACTGGTCTGGATTACACTAATTTATTATTATTATCTAACTGAAGTGTAATAAAGTTATTTAAGTTAAATGGCACATTAGGAAAATACAAAAACTGTTCAACTTGTAAACTTTTAACCATTTTAAAAATGTATACTTTATGTAATCTTTTAATTTAATCTTACGAGTTACAATAAAAATACATTAGTTAGAACTCTTATATACATACTACTTCGTATTTAATGTGTATTAATGATGTTGAATATTTGATATAATTAAATTAATATACAGCATTACGAAAATAATGAGATCAATTATTTTCATTAGATTGCTTTTATCTTTTTTAAATATCAATATATCAGTTAAAATAATTATATCCTCGTATATGCCTTATAGTGATCTAATATTATATTATTATAATATATTCAATTATATAGGTAATAATAACTAATTGTGATTCATCATAGTTATCAAAAATTTTGTTTTCATTTTCACAGAAAAATGTGAAATTACATTTTACTTCTCAGTTATCGTGCTATTCATATTATTTCATATAGTATACTACAAACTATACACAATATTTACTGTACTTTAACAATTTAATTTGAAATTTTAATGGAAAGAATGAAAAATTCAGTTTTAGTTATTAGCGTATATTTATTAGTCAGGTTATTATATGAATTTTTACATTTTCAAAACCATAATATATTTATATATATATCCTATTATATATTATTTACCGTAAGCATATACGATATAATCTTATTTGAGTTATTTTTGGATCAAATAAGAGATTAGTACATACTAATCTTCTCTGAGTACATACTTCTTTGAACATATATTATAGGTACTTTTCAATAATAAGGACCC
Source organism: Chaitophorus viminalis (assembly GCA_025469195.1). Taxonomy (NCBI): domain Eukaryota; kingdom Metazoa; phylum Arthropoda; class Insecta; order Hemiptera; family Aphididae; genus Chaitophorus; species Chaitophorus viminalis. Next base: position 105,664 of record JAIPRK010000978.1, read on the forward strand.
TGAAAAAAAATGTTCTGCATGTGGTTATTTCACTTATGTAGAAATCTTGAAAAAATTACCGTGTTAATGCTCTGCGTATCAACATCCACAATTATTATCCGCATAAAAAGAATTACGTGACCAAAGTTCAATCTAAGCAAAACTTGTTATGTGGTACACGAAAAGTAATATTTCTGATCACGCGTGTTATTAACTAATTGACCTAATAAGAGAGAAGAAATATTAAACAAAAAAAAAATATCGTAAAAACACCAATTAATAATTTGTTCAAATGTAAAATGAACAAAGCTGCATAAAAAATTGATTCATAAAAGAAATATCCTAGTTATTACAGTGGTATACTATAATATCTAGTGCTACTGTTTATTACAAAATAAGGATACAATTATAATATATATATATTTAACCCAAATTAAAATTTAAACGCAGGTACCAGAATGATAATATTTCTTTAATAATCTGTTTTCTTAACCCATTATTATGTTGTGACTGCACTGATAATATTAAGCTTTTTTAATGCATATATTTTATCTCGTGAACGCAGATCAGATGTAAAGTGCACACGTTCCGCGGTCAACTCTCGCGTTTCCATTGGTTTCTCTACAAGTACGCATCGAGACATAAAAGGAGGAACACTCACCGTCGGCAAAGGCTGGGGCCTTTTCAAGTGTATGCCGCCCACTTACTCGCGGTTGACGGGCACCGACTTGAACGGCTCGTATAGTGTGTGTTGACGAAAACCAGCGACGCTTTGACGTGTTCGGCTACATTATATTATTGGAACTGAATCCGATCCAATCCGACTTGATTCGACCGTCCGATTATTCGGAAGAAAACCAAAACCGGCAAAACCGCATAATATAATATTATCGATAATGGTTATATTATATTTATCCGCTCCGCCCGTTTCCGACGTACCGACTAGTTTGAAAACAAATTTTTTTGTTTTTCCTCCGACAAGTCAGACTGTCGGATCGAATCGGAATTGATTGCAATGTATAGCCACAACCATGTGCCGGTACCGCGAGTACGTGGTGTACAGGTTGCAGGCCCACGTTGCGCGGCCACCAATAGAACACCGCGTACGTGGACAACACGTGCGACACGTACGTCGGGATGCTGCGGTGGCCGAATGCGACCATCTGCCCGTCTCTATCCACTACAACAACTGTACTACACTACGCGTCGTACGTGGTCGCGTCCGCTTCCGTGATCGACCAAAGCAGCCTGTCCACGATGTCGTAAATCAGTGCTTCTCAACCTTTTTTGTTATAGCCTCCCCCCCCCGAAATTGAAAGTAAAACTGTCATGGACCCCCTCAATCAGAATCATTAATTATTAGATTCTGAACGGAGTGATGGAATCTATTGGTTTTACAATGATGTGTGTTTTTTTTTTTTTGTGTCCGAGGACACGATTTTTAGTAGTAAAAATGCTTCGATTTTCTTAAACAGCAACTTTTCGGATAGGAAAGTGAATGTAGATGGTACTTGGGCATGTCAAAAATCCAACTTTTTCAATGCTTTTTTAAAAAATCGAAAAAACCATAAAAAAAATTACGAAAAAACGGGAAATTTTACGCAAGATCACGTTTTTACAAACTACATTTTTTAAAATGCTCTAACTCAAAAACGAAAAATCGCAACACCTTGAAATTTTCACCAAATCTTTATATTGGTGTTCTCTATACGTGGTTAAGTTTTCAAAGTATTTTGACATATTTTGACTTATTTAGAGACAATTTAAATTTTCGATTTTTGTAAGTTTTTTTTTTTTTAAACACCTATAAAATTTAATTGGCTGGCCAAAAACTCTCGAAAATTTAATACAATGTTTATAATAAGCTTAACTTATCTTCAATAGAAAATAACGGTGATCGTTTCACTAAAATTTTTTTTATAAGCTCATAAATCTCAAATTTGTATAAAATGTGTCAAAATCACTATAATTTGCAAGTTATTTTGTAGATAAAAATTCATAAAATTTTTTCTGTTTATACTTAAGGTTCAAAATT